>SNQJ01S0023130.1:8476-37751 GCA_010110895.2 Picea sitchensis
ACCACGATGATCACAGCAAGAAGACATAAGGCGCACAACAAGTAACTGCAAGCATTAAACGACCATAGACATAAGGAAGAATCCATAATAGTAGATTTTACTATTTCTGCACAGGAAAGCAGGGCGTTTAATCTTAGTCCTCTACTCCGGAGAGAGAGAATGTCAGATAGGCTCCTGGCCGACTGCTCAGGTAGAAAATAGTAACCCGACGATGAACAAGATGCAAGCAAGATGAACACAACAAGACGACATATGACGTACCACAGGAAACTGCATGCATTAACGACGATCACTCAGAAATAAGTCAGACTGACTACCCATCCGTCCTACCCTGCAATGCTTAGGACCTCCAAGACACATAAGCAACGCTCAATCCCAGGTTCCCATCGATTTTAACCATTTAAGGTCTCAGGGTTGGCGACTGTTCTGAGGAACATGGATGTGTCTACATCCCGCCCGACAAGCAGACCAAGCACACGGAAAGTTTACCAACCAAGTACCACATTAAATAATAATGAACAACACCCTCATCTACTAAATCAAAATAATTTACTATACCCAACTCACGGACATTACACCAGATATGTTGATAAATAACAATAAAATTTCTATAACGATGCCATGAAATAATAAACATATCATATTTTTATCCCATTAACTTTGAAAAAGTAACCATCACCTTACATATTAGGTGTTATCCCATCAATACAACTACAATATCATTGCCATAAAATGATATCACCATTCATTTAAGTCTTAATAACTTTGCAATAATAATAATATTCACATTACAAGATAATGACCATTTAATAAAGCCAGCTAGGGAATTCACACTGCTTCTTCCAGCCTCCATTGCGAGCCCTGCTATACATGTCTAAAGTGCATAAAATCACAAGGTAAAACTATTAAAAGGGCATTCATGTCCTCCATGGAAGGCGCAAGTCAGAAGGGGTTTCGACAACAATCATCCATCATTATTCATAAAATCCATTGCGCAAGAATTCTAAAACTTAAAACCATATTTATTGCTTAAAATCAGTTTGTGTAAGTCACATCTATAACTATCATTAAGACACAAAAATCCATTTGTTCAAGAAGTCCCAATCTAAAACCAACACATGTCATTAGTGTTCTAAAAATCTCAAGCGTGAGATAATCACCAATCAACCGATTATAACACCACCCGTAAAAGGTTGGTCCTAATTAAAACATGGTTATACATAATGGAATTAAAGAAAAGGTTGTAACACCATTTTAATGCATCTACATTACATTACATTACATCTCGTTGCATTGATCATTTCCCTAAACAATATAACATTGACCTTTAGACAACTTGAACATTTCATAAGCAACAACAACAGATCACCTCCTTGAAAAACACAGCTCACTAGCTCTTGGCATTAAAACTACATCACGTTGTCCTCCACATTTATTGTTGTTAGGTTTGCTAAGGAAAACGGTCAAGAACTAATTCATACCAGTAACAGATCTTGTTCACACTAGAATAACAAAACTAATTAACCTCAGCGATTTCTATATCTCTATCTACATTTATATACTCTTATTAACTTCCAATTGATTTCTCCTATTGTTGTTAGTGGAATAGGTAGAATCAAGTTGTAAATCTTACAGAGGGGAATTAAATCACAAAGAGGAATTGGTACTTAAATTAGGTAGAACGGATCTACTATTACATCGTGGCCCTCGTTACTGGTTGCATTCAATTAATGGTTGCCTACATGGATGACGAGAAATCTGTACGTAAATGACTGATAAATTCAACATGTCGGAAGCTCGCTAATTACAGATCTAAACTTAGTTATTTACATAGGTGCAAGTGCCTTTAAAATGTATGTGAAAATAGAAACGATTTTATTGGTTCAATAAACACACACTATATACATACGGTTATATATAGTTATGTACAGTTATATATAGATACGCTCAGGGTCGAATTTAGGTAGTTTTTCTTTGTTTTTTTTTTGGTTTCTATTCCGCTGCAGAGGCCAAGAAGGAAATTCGCCAAGACAACTGCCCTTACCCCCAACACCGATTGGAATTGTCCAGAACAACTCCCACTGAAAACAACACCACGAAAATGCCAGAACGAAATTCTTCAACTGATCTTAAGATAAAAATGCCGGGATGAAAATGCCAGAATGCAGGGCCAAATCGAACGCCAGATCAATTGATCTTAGGATAAAAAAAAATGCCAAACGAAAATTCCAGATCGAAGGGCCAAATCGAATGCCAGATCAACTGATCTTAGGAGAAAAATGCCAAACAAAAAATACCAGAACAATTCATGGGTCCTCTCGAACTAGGTAAACGATAACCTACAATTCGAGCCACAACAAGAATTCTAGTAGGTTGTGGCAGGGATGTTGTCCACACCTCTCCCTCAACATCTCTGGTAGTCGTGCATGAACCCTTTATTCCACATGTGAGTCTAGTCAACAAGATATCGTTAGCCTGCATCATCAACGAATCATGTCAAAATATATCCATATCCTATCATCTAATCAGAAGCATTAAAATCACAGTAAAACAATCAAACCCCAATGGTACACTCCCCGATTTGATCTGGATTCCAAGGGGTTCCATCTATACCACTGCATCCTCGAGGTCCATAATCCTGCACACTCAGTAAAACCGAGTCAATATAACCTATCATGAAAGTGTTACCCAAATTCATGATTTTACCCGGTTTTCTTTTAGATAGGTTATAGTGCTTGATTACAAATCGAACTAAGCTATATGTTATGTTGAAACAAAGACAATGATTCTAAATACAACACTGATTCGTTATCTATTAAGTTGCTTATAATGTATTCATCATATTCAAACATTACTGGATTATGATTATGTTCATAGCTCATGTTAGTCATGTAAGATTAATATGGAGATATAGTAAGCTCAAATAAGGATAAAAACATATCAAACACACATCAGTTTAGATAAGTATTACTCTGATTTATTACTCTTAGTTATAACAACATATCAAACACAGATCATAGAACATGAACAAATCTTCTTGTATGAGACATAACCCTATATTATGTTGAGATTATAGACACATAGAGTAGATTATCATAAGTTGAATGTAAAGAATTTTATTGTATTTGTATTAGTACTGAGTTAAAACCAATCCCATAAATATGAAAAGGTATAAGAAGTGCATAAATGTAACATATGAGCACAACTACTATAGGTCTTATTCATATCCTATACTAGGAGTAGGACCCTAATCAATAAGAATGAAACATCAATGTCATTATGAACGAATATGATGGAATTAATTCTAAGCAAAGAATGTAGTGTAATTAAGTTTGTTCACAGGGCTTGTTGTGGTCTCATATCATATTATCTCATTACTTCATCATGTTCAACCCTATATGGTTAGTTGTTATGATTACAATAGGTTTGATTCATGGTTATGTACACCTCCTTTCTCCCTATTGTTTCCATGATTGTAATCTTTAACGAAAAATTTAAATTTTCTAAAAATTTAAATTAGCAATAGTATTAGCAGAGAAGTGGATTTTTTGTCAAAGTTGTACTTATTTTGCTCCTATTGCATCAACTACTATAGACATTTTTGTATTTCAATCTTTTTTTCAGGTCTGTTAAATATTGTGATATGTACTAGATCCTTTATGGTGATGTTTCTTTACAGGTGTTGTCAGAGTCTAATTTTTTTCAGTTTGGGCACTATTCAGGGTAGTGGTGGCCCTGTAGTAGTCATGCTTAGCACTCGGTCTCACTGTTTATAGTTAGAATAGATATTCTATGTCCTGCCCTAAAGTTTAAAGTCTCTTCAGGCCTCTGTCTATTTTCTACAGCTCTGTCTATTTGTTTAGCGGTTTTATGGATTTACTATGGAACTGGGCCTTTGTTACTAGTTCTAGATCTATTTATCCTATTGCTTGAGGTACTACATGGACATGGCCGAATATGACCATGTCCATGTACATTGACATGCCCGAATTCAGGCCTGTCCCTATAGATGGGCAAGGCCATATTCGTCTCTGTCCATAGACAGGAACATGGCTATCCCTGTACACAGAAAGGGATGAATAAGGCCTTGTCAACATTCTAAAAAAAAAATCTAAATTCTAATTTTTAACTAAAAATTTAAAATTTAAACATAATTGAAATTGTAAATTCTGTAATAGCCAGTGTAACACATAGCCTTTACTAAGATAAGGGACATGGCCATATTCATCCTTGTACATGTACAAGTATAGGCTCGAATTCAGGCCTATCATTGTACATGGACAGGGCCGAATAAGGCCTCGTCAACATTCTCAACAAAATTTCTAAATTCTAACTTTTAACTAAAACTTTTAATTTCCTAAAAATTTTAAATTTAAACATAATTAAATTCTAAAATCTGTAATGGTCATAGTGTAATACATAGCCTTTAATAATCTAAGGGACATGGATATATTCGACCCTGTCCATGTAAAGGTACAAGCCTTCATTCAGGCCTGTCACTGTACATGGACATGGTCGAATAAGGCCCTGCCAACAATCTAAAACTAAATTCTAAATTCTAATTTTTAAATATAAATTTAAACTTTAAACATATGCCTTTACTAAGCTAAGGGACAGAGCCATATTCGGCCCTGTCCATCTATAGGAATAGGCCCAAATTCGAGGTTATCTATGTACATCGACAGGGTCGAATAAGACCTTGTCAACAATCTAAAAATAAATTCTAAATTCTAATTTTTAAATAGAAATTTAAAATTTAAACATATGCCTTTACTAAGCTAAGGGACAGGGCCATATTCATCCCTATCCATGTACAGGTACAAGCCCAAATTCAGGCCTGTCACTATACATGGACAGGGCCGAATAAGTCCCTGTCAACATTCTAAAAAAAATTTATAAATTCTAATTTAAAATTCTAAATTCTAAATTCTAATTGAAAATTTCCTAATCTAAACGTACCTGGACCAAATGCCCGCAGCTCCAATGTCCACCCGCCCACTACTACAACGTACACAACACCACCCATCCGTAGAAAACACCAAACAACAAATACCAAATGTCCGCCTGTAGCAAACAACAAACACCAAACACCAAACCGCCAAACACCAAACGTTCGTCCAGAAGACCGCCCGCCTATAGCAAACAACAAGAAACAAACACCAAACGTATTCCTACAACAAAGAACAAAAAAAAGAAAAAAACACTAACTGACAGGTATGAACTAACTAGCAACTCGCAAAAACTATAACAGGTGTGATGTGCAGGTAATATATAAACCATTTTTTAGCCGAACTAATCTTTCAACCAAAAAGATGTTAGCGGATGAAAAATATCCATCCGGCAAAGATGGTATTATTCGATTTGACATTCAAAGGTTCCGCCGAAATATTTTTCGACAAAAAAAATTGGACTTTCAGTCGAAAAAACAATTGGTTCAGTCGAAAAAATGTCGTTCGAAATTTTGGAGACCCAATTCTCACGAAAGTGTTACCCACCTTCTTGAATTCACCCCTACATATGATATCAGAGTTGTAGGTTAAAACACTTATCCCTGATCATGATTAGCATAATAGTAAATATCTGGTTGGAGAAAAACTGAGTAAATTTTGTATTGTTATAAATAGACTGTTTCAAATTTTTGTAATCATGTCCGCACATAATGGTGAAGAAGACAGACCTCAAGGAAATAATAATGAACAACCTCATAAGAATCTGGAACACCCCAGTGAAAGTATCTCAACAACACGAGTTTTGGAAACGATGAGAAATCTAAGAGTAGAGTTACATACATTCAAGGCTGATAATGAGAAATTAAAGAAAGCACACAAAGATCAACACAAAATAAATGTCATGTTGTTACGAAGTATAGCAAAAAACAAGATCCAAAAGAATAATTATGTGGATGAGGAAGTGAGTAAAAACTCTTCAATGGATTCAAGCAAAGGAACTAAGAAAGAAAAAATTTCTTTTAATGACATGCACATGACTGGAAACAAAGTACCTACAGTGAAGAAACGCAAATAGATGGATCGCTTAGATGTAGAGTTTAAGAACATTAAACCTTGAATGTTTGATGGAGAGTCCAGAATAGGTAAAGAGGCAGAAGCTTGGTTACTTGACATAAAGAAATAATTTCATATTTACAATTACTCTAGTAATATGAAAGTGAGGATGGCTATCTATAATATGAAAGGTAAAGCTAGTATATGG
This sequence comes from Picea sitchensis, assembly GCA_010110895.2. NCBI lineage: Eukaryota > Viridiplantae > Streptophyta > Pinopsida > Pinales > Pinaceae > Picea > Picea sitchensis. The sequence goes on from SNQJ01S0023130.1 coordinate 14,687, forward strand.
TGGTAGGACTTAAAACTAGCCAAAGGACTAAAATAAAATAAAATGGGATGGGAGGATTTAAAAAAAAAAATTTAGGAAACAATATTTGTATGAAATTTATTATGAAAGAAATACTAAAGAATTATGAGTTAAAGTTAGGAAATATGTCAATGGAATATATGATTACCATTTTTTTGGAACTATCGAGGTTCGTGCCTTATATAAAGGAACATAAGGTAAAAGTTCAATGATTTATAAGTTTCTTACCTCAGTCATATAAGGACATAACATAGTTTGAAAATATAAAAACCTTGAACAAAGTACTGCGAAGGGAAAAAATATGTTATGAACAGTACAATAAACGATATGAAAATCCAAAAGAATGAAAAGAAAAGAAGCAAGAGAAACTCACTCAAAGGAAAAAGGGTTTCAATCCATCACTATTTCGTAATATGTCCAAAGGACATCAAGAACATAACTCATTTAGAAACTCACCAAATGTAAAAGGAAACAAGTCAGTTAATTTTGTATTCAAGAAAAATAAATGATAATCCTAGAGAAGCATTGAGACATTGGGGATGTGGTGAACCAAATTTGTTGAGAAACTGTCCACACAAAAATGCTACAAACAAAACTATTCACAACATACAAGAAGATTCAACAATTGGAGATATTGTAAAAAGTATTCATAGAATCAATGTATCTTTGGATGGCAGAGAAGCATATCATTAATACATTATTTTGGAAATTGAAGGTAAAATTCATGACAGAAAAAAATATATTTTAATTGACCGAGGAGATAGTTTAAGTTATCTTACTCCATATTTGGTAGACTCAAGCAAGCTAAAAAGGGTAAAACATACTAAATATTTGTTAGTACAATTAGAAAAGTGTCACCAAGTGACATATGCACCTCAGTAAGTGTCACATTCACTGTCGCAAATGTCGTATGCACCTTCCTAAGAGTCACATTCACTTTTTGAGTTGTATCTACCCCTTAACACCATTAAAACAGTTGCTCATGACCCCTAAGTTATAAAGGAGGAGGAGTGGAACTCGAGGGATGATCAATAACCTTTCCTTTAGGTTGATTACCTAGTGGAGTGTCATATGTATTTTCTCGAGTCATGACATTAAACGTCTTAAACATGTACACCTCAGAGGAACTTGTGGAAGCATCCCCATGGTGGAAATTCTCTTCTTTGCCTCCTTGTGGAGGGGCAATATTTTTCACAGCCAAATGTTGTTTCTAAACTAGTTGGGAGGAAACCTTCAGATATTTAGAGACAACCTCATGATGAGGGAATTATTTCATGTAGTGGTCTACCTCACAAATGATACAAGTAGATTTAGGATTCCTAGTCGGTTGAGTATCAACAGTCTTAGGAATATCCTGCTCATTAGAAGGTTTCTTGGATTTACCCTTGTTTTTCCTCTTACCTCCTGGTTGCTGAGATGAAATGGATTGGACCATGTTCACCTTAGAGGTTTGAGCATGAGAGGAAGTAGTGTTGGTGTTTGGAACGAAACTGGATTCCAGAGTAGGTCTTGATGGATCGTTCGATGGACGATCAACGCTAGGGATCAGATCGTAAAGTGTGTCTGAATCAGAGTAGATGAATGGAATCATCCATCAAAGTCCTACTAGAGTTAGGGTTCTTTGAAGGTGAGTTCCAAGTAGAACCTATATGCATTCTGGATAGGAAAGAAACAGAACCTCGAAACAGAGTAATGACCTAGGTAAAAGTGAAATGTAAGCACTTTGGTCTGTAGGAGGCTACTTGGGAGTTGGGAGATGAAATGATGAAAACATATTTAAATCGGTTCCAAGTGGTGACTTGAAGCAAGTACTAACACTCACGACAATGTTATTATAAAGGGGGAGAGGATGTAATATCCTTAAGCATTAAACATTTTATTAAATAATTTCCATTTATCGAAATTCATACTTGATTTTTTTAAGAAATTTAACTCTTATTGTTTAAATTGTTGTACAAGAGTTTGACTTGCCAAATGTCCTCTCTTGATGGACAGATGTAAGAGACAAATTTTAATTTAATAAATGCAGGAAATGGATGGAACAACCAGGTTAAAAATAGTTGATTATGACTCCATGAGTGGAGAACATGTTAGAATTAACTGAGATCTGGATTTGACAAGTGTCAAAAGTTAAGATTTGTCACTAACAACCCCTAAAAGTTAGGGATTTATGAAGTTATGAATTTCCGAGGGAAATGTATTCCATGAAAAAATCCTAGACACAAAAGGGGTAAATACAACATATGTGGGAGGGAGGATGTTGCTTAGTATGTTGTGAAGAAATGTAATTGTATGTTGTGTGAGCACAGAGGTGTTAGACAAATAATACTAAATTGTACAAAGGTACATTGCCTAAGGAGTGGAACTTCGTTCTCCATTACAGAGCCGTTCTCCATTACAGAGTCATAGTCAGGCTATATGTATCTTAGTCTACCAATCTATATTCATGTTGTTTAATGATTTTTTTTGTTAGCTACATAAATAGTTTAACACATGAGTATGTGTACTACATAGTTTAAAGTGGTCACTTTTCATTACACATAAATTTCAGAATTACGGAATTTTGCATTTCAGTTACAAATTTATGAGAGAAAAGGGGTTTTTATAAAATACATGGACAAAGTTTTCAATTAATTTTTGAGCGAACACAAACACAAAGTGTATAATGAGAGACTTTTGATATATTAAATTACAAAATTTATAAAGTGATGAGATAAACTGTATATAATCGTAACCTGTAGAAAGTGCACCAAGGCATGTATGATGTAAATTGTGGCATAGTGATGAATAATTTATTTAAATAATATCTGGACTTACAGTCGACCTCCGTAGCCTTATTCCCGATTGCAGACCTGTGATCTCACAGCTGCTCTTCCCGTATATCAAGTACATTTGCTTGTTAGATTAACAGAGGACTTAATATGGTAACTATTAATGAAAAGATGAGTTGCTTTTAAGAGTAAAAATAAAAAATTACCTGTATCGAATTCCACAGCGCTAGAACTGGTCGGGTTCAAAAAAGTAAAGTCCAGAAAAGAAAGGGTGTTCGAGTAATATTTGATGGGTTTCTTTCTTCCTCATTGTTTGCCAAACCACTGCTAATCCATTTCCCTATTATCTGCCATAAGTTAGTTAGTTTTTTTTTTTTTTTTTTTTTTTNTTTAAAATCTTGATAAATATTAACCAACATTACAAAGAGTTTCGTGAAGCCTTGCAAAACAAAATCCTTACTTCGCATGGAATTCAGGCCTTTGAGAATAAAGTTTGGATTTAATATACATGAATTATGTTTTTAAACTTATAGAAAGCCTTGGAGGATTTCAAAGTCCTCTTGCAGAGTATTAAGTATCTGCTGAACGACTTGTTTGACTTGGGTTGCTTAATTTAGACTAACACAAGAAACTTAGGAGTTAGGAGTTACAATAGGTGAGTCCTTTCTCCACTTTATCACTCTATGCACTCCAAAAATTCTCTAACAGTCAACTATATCAATTATATGAACTGGTATCTTCGTAGGAAAGTATATTTCTCACCTATGAACTTTCTGGATTTTAACTAGGTAAGCATCTAGTTAAACACTGAAGAGAAGTGTATTAGAGGAAAAAAAGTTATATCTTATATATGGTAAGCATCTAGTTGAACACCGAAGAGAAGTGTATTAGAGGGAAAAAAGTTATATCTTATATATGGTAAGCATCTAGTTGAACATTGAAGAGAAAGAGAAGTGTATTAGAGGGAAAAAAGTAATATCTTATGTATGGTTTCTTGCAAAAGTGATTATTACTTGTACCTTAATATATGTATGACACATCCTTTGTTAGAATTGGAAATGTAGAAAACATAATTCACAATGATAATTAACAATCACACATATAAGGAACACACGGAAAACGTTGTGCTACGTCCACCAAGCATAGGCATTGGTTTTCTTATTATTCAGATCATGGAGATTACATCATCTCACTCACACTCTGTCATTTGCCTCTACGGGCTTACATGAATTTATACATTTACACAAGAAACTGATTAATAAACACAATCCCTATCCATATTCTAACTTGGTCTATTTGGTTGTAACCAACGCAGAATAATAGGATCCAAATTTGTTCTTGGTAATTCGTTGTCACCAAATCCTAACAATGTCCACCTTGAAAACAATTACCCCGATACCTTGCTCCTTCCTTTTGTTCATCACCTTTTCTGCAAGCCAAGAGAAGCCAAGTACCAATGCAACTTCTCTAGTAAAATTGGTTTCATGATCTCGCCTGTGTGACTTTCACGAGTTTGGATTTCCTGAGCGGTCACTCCATCTCCAACATGTCTTCCACAACTATCTTGTGAAACATATTTAGTGATAGATCTCCTTCTATCCAGGACACCTGTATTACAATATACATTACAATTATTACAGACTATCTCAGTGTAACCATTATAGGTGACATTTGTGCTTCTCAAATGCTGAAGCACCCATTTAACTGCAACACCTGAATCTGTCACGTATCTAACAACGTCATTAACATGTGAAACATCTAGTCTTAACCATGTCATCTCATACAACAGACCTCCTATTGAACTTACACGAGACATAATCGTTTATTCTCTATAGACAGGCCCTATGCTTGAAGAAAACTTATAATGGAAAGCAAGAGGGATAAAAACTAGTTTTATAATGTTCATACTGAACTCCAACCACAACTTACCATTACCATCTCTGTGTACTTCCATGCCTATAATTTGTTTTGCTTCTCCTTGATCCCTCATAGGAATTGTCCTCTCCACCTGAGTCATTTTCTTACTGATTTTATCCATGCTTCGACTTGCATCGAGCATATCATCAACAAAGAACATCAAGACTGTGAATGTACTATAAACTATATAGTCATTCCTACCATTTAAAAATTTCTGACTCATTATGAAGGATTCAAACCTCTTGTATATTTGCCTAGGTACCAATAGGCCATACCATGAAATATCTAGCATGAAAACAAATTTATCGTTGCGATCTTTAATCAACCCTTTTGGTTTTTCCATACATACTATATCTTTGTCAATGATGACCTTGTGAGAAATAGGATCCCACACACAACATCCCTTTATACCATCATCATAACTTGTAGAGATATAAAACACGCAAGAATTTAGAAACAAAGATTTTAAGTCTGGAAATGATTTACTACTTACTAGTACTTGCAATTATTTTTTTCTCTTATGACCTTGATGTTTTTGTCATAAACAAGACGATACATCTGTCACTTCAGATGCCACTTTAGTAATCCCTTCTAGCTTATAAAGGTTATCAACCTGTGTTGCCTTCATCACTACTAAACTACCTTTCGACAATGTGAGAGCTCCACCTTGACCTGTATACTCAAACTACACTCCTAATGAAATCAATTTTGATTTAAGCTCAGGTACATATATAACATCCATTAATTCCCTAACAATACCATTGAACGTCCTCATTCTAATACTTCCATCCCCAATAGTTTTGCAACGAATACCATTTCCCATAAAAACTACACCCTCATAAATAGATTGGTAAGAAATGAACCAATTTCTATGTGAGCACATGTGGTGGGAGGCACCTGAATCTAACTTCCATTCTTCTTGATATTGTAAATTACTAGAAATAGATAAAACTTGATCAATTATACCTGAATTTGTTACAGCCAAATTTTCTTCCTTTGTAGAGTTTTCCTCAAATTCCTTTCTCTTCCAACAATATTTCTTGAGATGTCTTGTTTTGACACATTACCAACATTTTTCTTTACCCTTTCTGTGTCTTGACTTAGATTGGAAATAACTTCTCTCATTCTTCTTTGAAGTTGAGGTTTCTTTACTAGATTTTCACCCCATCTCCTCAGCCAACAAAGCTCTCACAACAGAGTCATAATCTAAAACTTATGTTGAGATAAAGCTAATACAGGTGACTAGATTATCCCAAGACTCAAGAAACGAACACAATAGTGTAATAGCCTTATCTTCATCTTCGAATTTAACTTCCATACTAGTCAATTGAACTATAAGGGTATTGAAGGTATTTAAATGGTCAACAACTTCTATACCTTCTTTCATCCAGAAACTGTGCAGTTGTCTCTTCAAGTAGATTATGCTCGTTAAGGATTTTGTCATATATAAACTTTCCAACTTCATCCACAAACCGACTACTGTCTTCTCTGAGACAATATTGAATAGAGCATTGTCGGCCCAATAGAGGCGTATGGCACTCAATTCTCTCTCATCCATCTCATCCCATTCATCATTTGTTATTGTTAGGGTCCTAACCCACACACAGGTAGAACAATATATTCGGATGTAATAAAGGTCAATATTAATAAGGCCTTTTAATAAAATAGAATAAGGAGGATGTAACAAGACCTAATATAATCTTTTGCTTCTAGAACGATCTTCCTCTAGATTCTTCTTTTTAGTATAAATAGGAGTCGAGGGTATGAAAACCCTAGATTGGGTATTATTGTAATAGAGCTCTGTTCAACTGGAGGTTTCCCCCTAGAAGAGGCCCACGAACATTTCTTTCAGATTCAAAGTGTTATTTTTGTTGTTATTCGTATATCATTTCGGTGTTATTGTGGTGAACGTTATGGTTATATTGTTGTTATTCTGCCAATACTAGCATTCTCTTTCAATTCTACATACATTTTATATCTGGTATACTATAAGTGGTATCAGAGAAATTTCCTCGGTAGAAAGTGTGGGTTAATTTTTTTTCATGGTAGAGACGTATTCCAGCGTCTTTAAGCCACATAGATATGTCGTTACGTGCATAAACCTCCGATTGAGGGATTCATACACACAGGAAATACAGGTGGTACTTAAGCGCACATCTGTTAGCCACCCTTGTAACCCCTGTTGGTACCCCTTCAAGTGGTAGTGCATCAGACAATACCTGTGTATGGATCGGCCTAGATTACCTGAAACTCTCTTTAGATAAATCGATCGGTCGCCCGACTGCTATAGTGTCACCGAGAACAACACTTGGGAAGATACTCTCTAGTACATGGGTAGTCGGGTAGTATGGCTAAGGGTACGGTCTATCCTCCTTAGTTAGTTCCATGAGATATTGGGCCGAGTACTATTGTTGGACCTTGCACGTATATTAGAGAACTATAGCACAGGGCAAACCCTTGTCTGTAGAACCCTTGAATACCTAACCCTTGGGGGACAGAAACATAAAAAAATTAAAATAAACAAGATCTATTGCCACACAACTGTGTTCGGGTTACCAAGTAAATACACATTTCTTTCTAGTTAAGCATTTGGGCATTTCCAATCTACAGTATTCTTCAGACTGGAGTATAATTCTATAAAAAAAAGTCTCATAATGTGTTCACCATTATTTGAGACATATTCCATTGGATTCATCTCTTCGCCCTTATCACATTCATCCATATCATTTTTTTCTGCCAAAATTTTTTACCCCACCTGCCCCTCTTCAGTTTCCTCATACTCATGGCCCATACTTGTAGCCAAGACTTGGAAGCTCACTTCAACACCTTTCAATCTGGTCTCATTGAGACCCAACAAGAAGTGAAACAATTTGGTGCCAATGTTGTCGCCATCAATACAACCATGTAGTCCTCAATGGGGGAAATCAAACAAGACCTCACCACCCAAATTGAATCAGTCTTTTTGACACTCTGCACCAAAATGCATATCCCTACAGATAACCCTTCCTCTTCCTCACCTCCACATACTGAAGGTGACCATTCCTCTCATTATCATACCTTTCAGAACCATCACTTTCAACGTGACCTACACCTTTCGCGGGTGGATGTGACCAAATTTGATGGCTCGGACCTCACTGGTTGGGTAACCCAAATGGAACATTACTTCTCTTTATACAACATTACATATGACTTGGAAAAACTCCAATATGGTGTTCTCCATCTAGATCAAGAATGTTGGCAATGGTGGCAATGGAGAAAAACTTCTCATAAAGGGTATATTGCTTGGACAAACTTGGTGGAAGAGCTTTATAAACTCTTTGACACTAACACCAACCATTTGGGCCATTTGACAAAAATGAATCAATTAGGAACAATGGAAGACTTTATAGCTTCCTTTGAGAGCCTGGCTTTTAGAACAGAGGGCATGTCTGATGCCTTTTCCAAGAGTGTTTTATCAACGACCTCAAGGATGAAATTCGGGCCCATGTCCTCATGGCTCGGCCTGAGAGTTGGGTGGAGGCTACCAGAAGAGCTAAAGAAGAACAATAGGTTGTATCTGCTCAAAACCACAAACCCTCCTTTATCCCTCGCTCTAAACCAGTAAATCTCACTACTCCCTCTACTCAACTAAAGATCAAAAAATTGACCAGGGATGAAATGGTTGAACGCCAACTCAAAGGCCTTTGTTATAACTGTGATGAAAAATATTTCCCAAGCCATAAGTGTAAAGAACAAAATATTTTTATGGCCATCTCCGAGGAGATTTCGGAAGAACATGAAGAAACTCCCTCTGTGTCTGATTCACCTAAATCCACTGACATAACCCCTCCCTCAAACCCCCCCGAAGTAGAACTGGTCCTTTCCCTGAATGCTCTCACTGGCTTCTCCACTCCCCAAACCATCAAGCTAATCGGTTACATCAAGCATCGGAAGATCATCATTTTGGTTGATAGTGGTAGCACCTATAATTTTATTCATCGTCGCATTGCCCAAAAAACTCATTACTACATCCATGCCGTCAATAATTTCCAAATCATGATTGCCAATGGTGGTTCCATGAAATGTGGAGGGCATTGTGAAAATGTGTGTCTCCAAATTGGTGACTACCACCTGAAATCCCATATGTTTTCTATTGACATGGGAGGTTGTGACATTGTGTTGGGTGCATACTGGCTAAGGAATTTGGGTCCCATTCTCATGGATTTTAAAGACTTTACCATGAAATTCCACCAGGAGGGGCACCAATATAAGTTCCAAGGCATCACCGCTGCTTCACCTGAGATCATTAGTTCCCATTGCATGGAAAAGCTGCTCAAAAAGGATAATTCTGGTGTTATCACCCAACTCCATGCCATACAAGCAACAGATACACCCTCAGTACTGCAAGACCTCCAAGACATCCTTTCTAAACATCAATTGGTATTTTCCACTCCCCAAGGCCTCCCTCCTTCCCATGGTGTTCATGATCATTCCATTCCCCTTGTACCTGGAATCCTTCCTCCCAATATTCATCCATATCGTCACCCCTTTTCCCAAAAAGATAAAATTGAGAAAATGGTCCAAGAACTTCTTAATGCAGGTGTTATCCACCTTAGTGAGATCCCCTACTCATCTCTTGTGCTCATGGTCCTAAATAAAAAAGGTTCTTGATGAATGTGTCATGATTTCCATGCCCTCAACAAACTTACCATCAAAGACAAATTCCCCATTCCTATCATTGATGACCTCCTGGATGAATTGAGTGGCGCCCAATTCTTCACTAAACTAGATCTCCATTTGGGCTACCACCAGATACGTATGAAAGAGACAGACATTCCCAAGACTACCTTTAGAACTCATGAGGGCCACTATGTGTTTTTGGTCATGCCCTTTGGCTTGTGTAATGCCCCCTCCACCTTTCAAAGCCTCACGAATCATGTCTTTCGTCCTTTTCTCTGCCATTTTGTCTTAGTTTTCTTTGATGATATCCTCATCTATAGAAAAACCTGGACAAAACATTTTTCTCATGTGGATCGAGTTCTCCATCTACTCTCTCAACACCAAATTTTCTTGAAACAGTCTAAATGTGCTTTTGGTGCCTCAGAAGTAGGATACTTGGGTCATCTGGTTGGAAAAGATGGCATTAGGGTGGATCCTAAAATGATTGAAGCTATGCAAGATTGGCCTCACCCAAATAATCTTAAGATCTTGAGTGTATTTCTAGGCTTAACAGGGTATTATCGGAATTTTGTTAAGAATTATGGGAAGATTGCAGCACCTCTCACTGCTCTCCTCAAAAAGAACTCTTTCACTTGGATTCCAACCACTGCTCAAGATTTTTAGACCTTGAAGATGGCCATGTGCACCACTCCAATCCTCTCCCTTCCTGATTTCACAAAGACCTTTGTGTTGGAATGTGATGCCTCAAGGAAAGGAATTGGAGATGTCCTTATGCAAGAGGGTCGACCTTTGGACTTTACCACCAAGCAACTATCTGAAAGAAATCTGGGCAAATCCATCTATAAAAATGAAATGTTGACTATTATGCATGTCATGGATCTATGGCATCCTTATCTATTGGGGCAACATTTCCAAATTAAGACAGACCATCAAAGCCTCAAGTATTTTATGGAATAATGCATTTCCTCCCTAGAACAACAAAAGTAGGTGACTAAACTCTATGGATATGATTATGAGATCATTTATAAGAAAGGAAAATACAATGTGGTTGCAGATGCACTTTCCTGAAAACATGAAGATGAACGATCCCTTTTTTCTCTTTCATTCATTGTACCAGATTGGCTCCAAGCTGTTCGCCAGGAATGGGTAGAAGATCCCAGAAGTTTGTAGTTGATCCACGAATTGCAGTCCAAGGCTCCAACTTCCCCAGGGTACTCTTGTCTCCATGAGGAACTTCGATACAAAGGTTGTTTGTATTTAAGTAAACAATCAAAGATTAAATCCACGATACTTTTGGAGCTTCATGCTACACCCACAACAGGGCACTCCAGGTTCACCAAAACCTATGAAAGGTTCAAACGTTCCTTTTTCTGGGATGGTATGAAATAGGGAATTCGTAATTTTGTAGTTGAATGTGATGTGTGTCAATGCAACAAGGGAGAAACATTCAAATCATTGGACACACTACAACCTCTCCCAATTCCACCTACTATTTGGAAGTATATCTCTATGGGTTTTATTACCGGCTTACCCAAATCGGGAAATAAATCTATCATCATGGTGGTTGTTGATTTCCTTTCCAAGTATGCTCATTTATGTGCCCTTCAACACCCATTTATAGCATTCACAGTGGCTCTAATCTTCATGGATCAGGTCTTCAATCTTTATGGCATGCTGCACTCTATTGTTTCTGATCACGACCCAACTTTCACAAGCAAATTTTGGCAAGAACTATTCAAGATACAAGGCACCGAATTGTATCTCAACACAACTTATCATCCCTAGATTTATGGCCAAATGGAAGTTGTCAACAAGTGTTTGGAAACATATTTGAGGTGTTTTTCCTTGGAAAAGAAAAATCAATGGGCTCAATGGTTACCCCTAGCTGAATGGTGGTACAACACTTCATACCATATAGATACACACATGACTCCTTTTGAAGCAGTATATGGACATAAGCGACCTTTAGTTCTCTCATACTTATCGGATGCCTTGAAGGTCCAGGTGGTTGACCTAACACTTACAGCTCGAGAGGCTATTCTCCGTACCCTCAAAGAGAATTTGTTCATGGAACAAAATTGCATGAAGCAACAAGAAGATCAAGGTCGCTCTGAACGTCAATTTGCAGAAGGGGATCAAGTGTTTCTTCGACTGCAACCTTACAAGAAAACTTCCCTCAAGGCTAATCATTGTCAGAAGCTAGTGCCCAAATTTTATGTTCCTTATATCGTACTCAAGCATGTGGGACAAGTCGCCTATCAATTAGCTTTGCCCAACAATTCGAAGCTACATTCTGTTTTTCATGTTTTGTGCTTAAAGAAGGTGATTAGAGCTAAGTGCCAAATTCAAACCAACCTTCCAGAGTTAGTTGAAGAAGTATCCATTTGGATTCAGCCAGAAACAGTTTTGGACCAGCGTGAGTGTCGCCTACATCAAAGAACCATCAAGGAAGTTCTAGTACAGTGGAAAGATACAACTCCAATAGACGCCACTTGGGAACCAACTACCATTCTGCAGCAATTTCCGCATCTCAAGCCTTGAGGACAAGACTATTTTTAAGGGGGAGGACATGTTTGTGTCCTAACCTGCACATAGGACATAGGTAGAACAATATATTCATATGTAATAAAGGTCAATATTAATAAGGCCTTTCAATAAAATAGAATAAGGTGGATGTAAGAAGACGTAATAGAAGCTTCCTCTTCTAGAAGGATCTTCCTCTAGATGCTTCTTTTTAGTATAAATAGGAGTTGAGGGTATGAGAACCCTAGCCTAGATATTATTTTAATAGAGCTCTGCTCAAGTAGAGGTTTCCCCCTCGAAGAGGCCCGTGAACATTTCTTTCATATTCAAAGTCCTATTTTTGTTGTTATTCTTATATCATTTCAGTGTTATTGTGGTAAATGTTCTGGTTATATTGTGGTTATTCTACCGTTACTAGCATTTTATTTCAGTTTTGCATACATTTTATATCTGGTATACTACAGTTATGGTCACAGGTTTCTTTGATTTTCCAAAAATCAACTTAACCATGCCTTGTGGCACGCGCAGGTGCATCTTGAGTTTCCAGAGCTCAAAGTTGTTTTACCACTGAACTTTTCAACTTCAAACTTCGAACTCTGCATCTTAGACATTAGCACAAAAAATCTCTCAATATCCACTGCTTATAAAAAAATAAAAAATAAACCTTTTAAATATTAAGGCATAATAATATTAACCTTACACTCAAAAAGTTGAACCCATAAAATAATGGTAAAAAAGTTTATTTGTTTGTTTTAAATATATAAAAATATCTTTATATCTTAATAAAAAATAAAAAAAACCTTTTATTAAATCCACCATGTATAATGTATTCGCACTATACAAAGTGCACTCACCATTTAATTCATACATTTACTTTCACTCAAGATTTAAAAACAAAATTCAACCTTTCATACTTTCACCCCACTTTGATTTACCATGTGTTTACCATGCGAAGGAGATCCTTACTTTACCATGCGAATTAATTTAAGGAGATTGCATCATTTTGATTTAAAAGGATTCCACACCTCACGCTACCACTAGAGTGCCGGGAGTCCGCACCTCAAGTAACATTGGAGTGCAGTGATATCAAAATGTCTCTGAACTGTTCAGTTTCTTTAACCACAGAGGTTTTAGCAATTTTTCACGAGCGTAAGGCTGAGTAATAAGTCTATGCATCCTTCGAGGGGAGGGACCTATGCACCCTTCGAGAAGAGGGACTTGCATGGATGTATAAATTGGCACACCCTTATATAGATTTCACTTCTGACTCCTCAGAGAATTTGACACTCCTTCAATGAGCTCTAACCAGCTCTAATACCATTTGTTATAATGGCAAATGCGGAAAACATATTTCACAATGATAATTAACAATTACACATATAAGGAACACAAGGATTTCAAGTGGTTCACCCAAACGTTGGGCTATGTCCACCAAGAATAGGCATCGATTGTCTTATTATTCAGATCATGGAGATTACATCAGATCACTCACACTCAACCATTTGCCTCTATGGTCTTACACGAATTTATACATCCACACAAGAAACTTATCAATAAATGAAATCTCTATCCATATTCTAACTTGGTCTATTTGGTTGTAACCAACATAGAATAATAGGATCCAAATTTGTTCTTGGTAATTTGTTGCCACCAAATCCCAACATCTTCCAACTCTAGGCCTAGATTTGTTGTCACCAAATCCCAACATCTTCCAACTCTAATCCTAGACAATGAAATTCCTTCATATCATTCTTGTAGTTGTCAATAAACTTTCATAAATGCTTTAGATTTCAATTTGAGATTCATTTAAACCTAGAAAATTAATAAGCACGTTACTGTTGGTAGACTTCTCTAGGAGCGGATCCGAGACTGTCCTTTTAATGTTAAAGGTATATTTTTTTAAGAATCGATTATGGTAAAAATTGTTGTAAAACAATCGAGAGAAGATTAGTTATATTTCAAGAAGAATCATTGCATGAACTATTTTGGTGCATGAGAGAAAGGATAATGAGGATGTTTTTATATTTCTGCTTCATCCTCGGTGAGCTCTCCATATGCAACGAAGAAGCATTCGAGCTAGGGTTCCCATCTCGATATATTTATGTTAAATATTTTCATTGTTCAAATTTATTTTAGTTTTAAATATAATAATTTTAAATAGATGAATTTAAATTAATTATAATAAATAATATTAGTATTTACAGTCTTTTAAGCTCTCCATAAATAAAATAGCGTTGATATTTATTGGAAAACTCTTATCACAAAATTATATATATATGAATCCCATTAAAACCTTGCAACAAACAACATCGATCATACTTTCAACATGATTCAATTAATCTAAACAACAAAAGAAAACATTTCTAAATAATTAATATGTCTTTAATCAACAATTATGGTAACTTTGAATTTATTCAATATAAACTCTTTAATGATAAAACACTATTCCATTTTGAATGAATTCAATAACTTGTAAATCCAACCCTTAACATAATTTGTGTCTGTTATTTGTATGCAGAGTCTAGTAAACCCTTTTGATTGCACAACCATCGGTTAATTAGCCGATTTGTATGTGTTGAAGGCCTTAACACTTTTATGTCCATTCGTGAAGGATTTTATAAGGGCCAGTAACACCTCCAACCCCCACCATGATGAATATTTGTCCAGCCCTTATCAACTCATTTGACATGGAAAACTAATTGTGCATGTTGGTGATTTGTTGGATATATGTTATATTCTTTGCAATATTGGTCCCATGTATTGTACATTAGTATGGGAGATTTGGAGGGTGGGGGTCGTGGGAGGTAGCTGTCGAAAAAAAAAATGACTTTATTTTGCGCGTGTTTTTGGCAGTTTTTCAGCACATGGTTTTCGTCGATGTTTTTCTAATCCTGGTTACGAAATTATGATTATTGACTAATATGGATCAATGGATTATGGGTTTTGATTCCACATGATCCTATGTGTATATTTTATTGTAAACAAAGAAGAATTATGGTGAATAAAATATTAAATGTGCAACTGTAAACATGTTGGTTTTCCGGGGTTTCAATGGATGAAATATTTGTGTAATTTGTGTGTGTCACTGTATAATTTTTTTTTTTATTAAGAATCTATTTGAAGTAATTAAAAAGTCAAAATATACATTTGGTATTATAGAAATTATTGCCTTAAGGGAGATGTCTTTGTAGATAAGGTTTTGGCTCGATTTTGTGATAAGCCTTGTTACAGTGGGAGATCTGTGGTATTGATTCTTTAGGTGAAACGAAGTGGCGAGCTATTCAAAAATAAATATCAATAAATTCAATGGGAAACATTTTGAGATGTGGAATCTCAATATGGAAGATATGTTGGTAGACAAAGATTAGTGGATCGTGGTGGATCCAAGTACTACACCTATAGGAACATCAATAGATGATTGGAAAAAGTTGGATCAGAAGGCGAACAAAACAATTTGGATATTTCTCTTAGATTCGGTATTACTAAATTTGTCAGAGGAATATACAACCAAGGAATTATGGGATAAGTTGGGTACTTTGTATCATTCTAAGTTCCTCGTAAATAAATTGTTCCTGGAGAAGAAACTGTATAACCTGAGGATAAATGATGAATAATCGGTGATAGAGAATATGAACACCTTCAATACAGTGGTAAGTCCGTTATTATGCATTGATATTAATATTTATGATGAAGACAAGTGTATCAGTTATTTTCAATTTTACTAGACTCATGTGATAGTCTAGTTGTGGTCATACGTAGTAATACAACTAATTTACGTTTCAATGATTTGGTCTCATCCTTATTGTTGGAGGATATGAGGTGGAAGAACATAGAACGATAGAGAACAAAAGAATTATTTGAAAGAGGATGATCCCAGGAAAGAAATAAATCTAAGTCCTCAAGTGGGAGATCTAAATCTAAGTGTAGATTTAAATCACCTGGAAATTTTGTAAAGGTTTGTTGGAGATGTGGAAAATAAGGGCACTACAAGAAGCAATGTAGATCCAAATTTTTTGAGAGGGGGAAGGTATATGAAGATGCTCCTTCTATAGAATAAAAATCCTCCTTGGAAGAAGGATGAGATGTGTACATGGATTCTTCAAGAACACATGAAGATCATGAGGCATGGTTGTTTGACTCAGGAACATCCGTTCATATGACTCTTTACAAGTAGTGGTTCTTTGAGTATGAAAGTTATGATGGAGGTAATGTTTTACTAGGTGATGAATCGATAGCCAAAATCATAGCATGAGGAAAAGTCAAGTTGAATATCATGGATTGAAGGATTAGAGAACTCCCTAGTGTTCTGTTCATCTTAGTATTGTCCAGAAATTTGATTTTTGAAAAAAAAAATGGATAATGTAGGGGTAAAGCCAATGTTTCATAAAAAAACCTATAGGATGGTTGAAGGATAAATGTTGTTGCTAAATAGATTTTGGTTTGGAAATATGTATAAGATACAAGGAAACACTATTATTGATGGGTGTAATAGTTCCATTGTTCCTGAGATTGTATTTGAAAAAGAAAAAACTGCTACAGTCTCTGGAGAAAAGACTATGTTGTGGCATCTAAGACTAGGGAATATTGGAGAGAAGGGCCTTCAAATACTACATGGTAAAGGTATAATTGAAGGTATGTATAACTAGTATCTGAATTTTGATTTCTATGAACATTTTCTATATGGGAATCATAATCGTGTAATATTCCCCTCTGGTACGACGAGGGAAGAGGAAATTTTATAGTTGGTACAAAATGATGTGTTTAGACCTATGTTGATTCTGTCACTGAGAAAATATATGTAATCTGTCTCATTTATAGATGACTTCTTGAGGAATACATGGATATATTTCCTTAGGGATAAATTTAAAGTCTTTGAAAGGTTTAAAAAATTTAAGGCTCTTGTGAGGAATTAAACAAGGAAAATAATTAAGGTGTCGAGGATGGATAATGGTAGATAGTTATGCATAAATGAATTCAAATAATTATTTAAGAAGTGTGGTATAGAGAGGAAGAATAATACTCCATATACACCTCAATAGAATGGAGTTGCAAAAAGGATGAACAAGATGTTGATGGAGACAACAAGATTCATGCTCAGTGGTGTTGTGTTAGGAAAAGAATTATGGGAAAAGGTAGTGAGTATTGCATGTTACTTGGTCAATTGATCACCCTCAACAACATTGGTTAAGAAGACTCCACACGAGGTATGGACTCGTACGAAACCCTCTCTAACACATCTCAGAGTATTTCGGTGTTATTCATATGTTCATGTTCCAAAGGAAAACAAGAGTAAGATGAATAAAAAATATGAAAAGTGTATCTTAATTGGGTATAAAGATGGTCTAAAAGGTTATAAGCTTTGGATCCTAGAAACTAAGAAGATACTATATAGTCGAGATGTGGTATTTATATAAATCAAATATGTTTTCAAACATGAATTCCTTGTTTGAGAACTTTCTATTTTCGACACACTAGTTCAATGGGATTTAACTGACTACTTCTATTTTAGACTTTATAATTTTAGACCATCACTATTATGTTTTCATTTCTAAGATAGGATGTCATTTCCTATATGAGTGAATATCACTCACTCATTGAACAAATCATAATATAAATCGATTCTCATTCTTCATATTGTATCTCTCTTCCTTTTCTTGATAAGATTTGTTTGTGTATTCTTTACCTAGGTCTCCTGTGTAGGTTTTCATGAAACACATACATGGTATCAAAGCCAAACTGCTTGGAGCAACCTACACAAGCAAGAGAAGAGCGGAAGAGGATTTAATTATTGAGTCAACCTAGTTTCCTCCATCCTCACAACCTATCCCTGTCGAAAGGTGCGATAATTGGAATTGTCACAGCCTATCCCTATCGAACGGTGCGACGGTCACACTCACACTTGAGATTTTATTTTTTAGGAATCGTCATAGCCTATACATAGTCAAGGTGTGACATCGTCACAATGTATTCTTCACCTGAGGTGAGATGATTCAATTTTTCACAATATTCTCACTTTATCCTTCTCTATGGTGTGATGATTCAACATAGTTTCACTGTATCCTTATTTAGGGTTTGATGATTCAGTCTACCCTCTAAAAAATTGGTTTTGTACAGTAAAATAGCGATATCTCGAAATACAATCTAGGTCAGGTTGAAATTTTGACCAGAGATGTATAACATAGGGATGTTCATGCTCACCAAAAATCTCCAGAACCCACATCATAGTTTAGGAGATATAGTTGTTTTATCAAATATATAGCTTCCATAGAACCGTCTGTCATATCTCGGAATCCACAATCTGGGTTTTCAGGATATTTTCAGAATAAATATCAGGTATGGAGACGATGTAACTTCTTCAATCAAGTCTGGTGATAATACTCACACCGTACAACTATTTTGAATGGATGTCGAAGGTCTCATTCTCACTCAAAAGTAAAGGACTGTATAATTTGGCGATGGTGATAGAAACATAACCTACATTAGCGCTAGAGAAGACCAGATGGAAGAACCGTAAGGATTAGGCCACAAGAATAATTATTGATTTAGTCTCCACTGATATATGGTTTCATGTTTCCGCATGAGAGCCTCCCAATGAGATATGGACCACCTTGGAATGACTCTTTAGAAAGTAGGATGAGATGTGAGGTCATATGCTTGAGGTAGAGTTGAATACCTTAGACCCTAAAAGTTTTGATAATATCCATGATTTCTTTAGTAAGTTTAAATATATGATATTGAGCTTGGGTTAATGTGGTATTTACAAGTCTACACAAGAGAAACAACTTATTCTAACAATCTTGGCTAAGCTAGGACTAAAATACATTGTATATGTCTCCAATTTCCATTCTGGAAGATGTCTTTTGGGAGAAAATTGGAAAATTCCTACAATGGCTTAGTCCATTGAGTCTCTCACACAAGAGAAGAAAAAAATCATACATATGGGCCTCATGAAAGATCCCAAAGCACATGCACTCACCATTCATGATGGAAAAGGGTTAGCCAATTAGAAATCGAAACTAAATGGGATGGAGAAACAGAACAAGAAGGAGGGATATTCCAAACCCTTTAACAACTCTTCAAATTCCAAAGACTCTTCGGATTCCAAGAATAAGAAGAAGGGAAAGAAATGCACTTACTGCAATAAACCGAATCATGAAGAATCCACATGCATGGAGAAATAGTTCGATTTTATCGCACAAGAACTTCAACATAACAACCTTGGAAACTTCATTCCATAGGGAGTCAAGAAGAAAACGGAAGAATATCATTCTCCTATGAAACGTAATCATCATTCTCTTGTTGCAATTAATTCCTCATATGATTCATGGATTATAGATTCTAGGGCATCCCATCATATGGAAGCGAAAGAGTGATTTTTATCTTCTTTGAGTCCATGCTCAAGACCCCCTATTCTCATGGGGGATGATACTCCAGTAGCAGTAGAAGGAGAAGGGAGAGTGGAACTCCATAATGGAATTTTTGAGAATTTTTTACATGTTCCAAAGATTTATATGATTCTTCTCTCAGTTTATTAGATCACTTAGAAAGGTAAAAATGTTGAATTGAAATCAGATTCAGTTTCACTAATTGGCATGCATGACAATTCCATCATTGCAATTGGTGAGGTGGATCACAAATCAAGGTTGTATAAATTCATTAAGTTTCTTTATGATGAATCCTCTTTTCTACTTACACATAAGGAGAGTACTTTGCATGTACCTCCAATGAAACATTCATATATTCTTGTGCTTCCATCAATTTCAGACATCAGAGATGATTCCATACACTCGGATTATGTACATGGAAATAAGAAAGTAGTACATCCAAATAAGAATCCAACACTGAAGCTTCAACAGATGCCCAAGAAGGCACAGTTCACACTTCAAGAAACATGTATTTTTGCAGGGAATCCATTGGATTCGAGGAGGACACGATCTCAGCATGAGGAGCCTTCTCATGTACTTTTATCTTTAGAAACATCAATGCCAATGCATTTCTATATGATTCAATATTTTGATCCACATACCTATAGTTATCCTATTGGAAATCCACTAGGAAGAAGCCATGCATGAGGAGAATGACTCTCTTCTAGAGAATCAGACTTGGCATCTGGTTCCACTTCCACTAGAAAGGAATATTTTAAGGTATAGATGGGTCCACAGGATCAATAGGTACAAGGATAGATAGGTTTCCAAAGGACTTCATCATATCCATAAATATTTCTACATCTTCACGAAGACTTCCAGTGAACATAAGTTTTATACTTTGCGGGATAGTCTTGTAGTGAAGAGAAAAGTTGCATAACGATTTCCTTTTCTTCTTGTGATGCATTTTCTTTTGAGGGGGGGGTTTCTTCCCACGTGGTTTTCCCTCTTTCTTCATTTTTATTCAGTGTTCATTAGATTCATTGTACATGAGTACCTAATATGGCCTAGTAGACCAGACTCATTTTTTACTCCATAGTGATGTTTATGAGGGGTGTTGGAGAAATTTCTATTTTCGGCACACTAGTTCAATGAAAGTTAACTGACTACTTCTATTTTAGAGTTTCTAATTTTAGACCATCACTATTATGCATGCATTCCAAAGATAGGATGTCATTGCTTATTTGAGTGAATATCACTCACTCATTGAATAGATCATAATATACATTTATTCTCATTCTTCATATTCTATCTCTCTTCCTTTTCTTGATAAGCTTTGTTTGTGTATGATTTAGCTAGGTCTCTTGTGCAGGTTTCCATGACAGAATGATAGTCCTACCAAGGAAGGAAGAACCAAATAAAATATAGTTTGAGTTGAAGGATGATGAATCAGACTCTACAGAAGAAAAATAAGGAGAAGAAGAAGATCCTCATACTCTCGTAATGAGGAGATCGATTTTAGAAAGAAGGAAACTATAAAGGTATACTCCACATGATTTATGTTCAATTTTTTGTTTTTTTTATTACTGATGATAATTCTAGAACTATTAGGGAGGAAGTGTATTCACAAGATGGAAAACTCTGGAAAAAGGCCATGATTGAAGAAATGGAAGCCTTGGAAAAGAATGAGGCTTGGGATCTAGTGGAGTTACTAGCTAGAGGAAATCTTATTTGCAACAAATGGGTGTTTAATAAGAATTTGAATGCAGAGGGAAAAGTGGAGAAATACAAAGTTTGGTTAGTAGAAAAATGTTATTCATAGGTAGAGAAAATTGAATTTGGAGAGATTTTTTCTCATGTTTCCAATTCAAATTCAATTAGATTTAATTTATGTGTTGTTGTTGCGTTTAGTTTTTAAGTAGAACAACTGGATGTGAAGACAACATTCCTATATGGGTATCTCGAAGAATAAATCGACATAAGAAACCAAAAGGTTTTGTTGTGAAGAGAAAGAAAGAGCTAGTATGCAAGATGAAAAATTCCTTGTATGGGTTAAAACAATTACCAAGGATGTGGCATCAAAAATATGATACTTATATGTTAGGACTTGGCTTCACAAGGAGTAAATAGGATCATTGTGTCTATTTCAAATTTATCGGTGATCATCTTATTTATTTTGTCTTGTATGTGGATGATATGTTGTTGATAGGAAACATCAAGGAGACTATCTAGTATGTGAAATCTGATTTGTCATCTAAGTTTGACATGAAGGATCTTGGTGCTACAAATTTCATTTTGGGCATGGAAATTAAAAGATATCAGGAAAACAAAAAACTATGTTTAAATTAGAGGAAATATTGGAGAGGTTTAATATACATAAATGTAAATTGATCAAGGTTCCTATTTGTTTGGGTGTAACATTATCTGCATATTAGTGTCCCAAGACACAAGAAGACGAAGATGAAATGTCTTGTGTTCCATATGAAAGTGAGTTTGGAAGGTTTATGTATGCAATGGTATATACTAGAAAGGACATTGCATATGCAGTGGGAGTTTTGAGAAGGGATATATCAAAATGAGAGAAGAAGAACTGGACAACAATAAAGAGGGTTTTCAGGTATTTGCGTGGAACTATTAGTTATGGATTGTGATATTAAGGAAGAAAAGGATTGGACAAAGTGTTGGACATACATGGACTTGTGGATGAAGACTAGGATGGAGATTTGGATCACAAATGATCTACAGGAGGGTATGTGTGTAACCTATTTGGAGGAGAAATCGGTTGGATGAGAAAAATGAAATTTGCAGTGGCACTCTCAAGTACAAAATATGAATACATGGTATCCACTCATGCAAGAAAGGAAACAATATGGTTATAGAGGTTGTGTTTAGTTATTGGGTTGGTACAACAAGCTATAAATATATATTGTGAAAGTCAAAGTGCAATCTTGCTCATGAAGAATCAAACTTATCATTCAAAGACAAATTATATTGACGTCCAATATCACTTTGTGAGATACATGGTTGAACACAGGAATCTGTTGTTGATGAAGGTGGAAAATTTGGAGAATGTTTCACATTCATTAAAAAAAATGCAAGGATTGAAATTTTTTGTTGGTGTAGAGGATCTACGAGCATTTTTTCCCTAGATTGTTGACTCTGTAAACCTGTAACCCCCTATATGCAAAGAAAACAACAAGTGGGAGAATCTTGGGTATGTGTTATATTCATTGCAATATTGGTCCTTTTATCCCCGATATCTAGGGATAACTAGGAGATCATGTCTCGAGGCCCACAGGTCCTAGACATGGAGTACCGAGAGTAGGATTGACCTAGTGGATGGCCCTGGAGGGCCCATCTTTCTTCTTCTTTGCTAGATTTGTCCTGTCAGCAGCAATAGCTTCCATCACCACCGGCTTGGACTTGCATTGGAGAGGACTCTTGCTCCATGAGGTAATTGGTCCAAGGTATCATGGTATGTGTCATATTTGATCATTATAACCCTCTTATATATGCATTAGGTTCCTTTCATTTCAAATGACTGCTTGGATCTTACACTAATCCACTTGACCATATTCGGGGTGATTGATGGGATGACTTAGCAAGTTGATATTCATGGGTTTTGGTTAGCCACCAAGGGGGATTTGCAGATCCATCGTCTGCTCCCATCATTTTATCATTTTACATATTATACCTCGCACATCTATCCCATTCCCCTAGTCCGGCCATTAGGATGACGTTTGAGGGTTACACCTTGTCTTGTGGGAAGAAAGGGCTAAAGGCCCAGGGGGTAAAAGCAGCTGGTAAAAGATA
>SNQJ01S0023130.1:39965-73126 GCA_010110895.2 Picea sitchensis
TGATAGACATTGAAGTGTTGAGTATTTTCATTTGCTTATTTTGCAAAACGTCCACCTCATTGCCTAGCAAACTAACCTAGAAACTAGGCTGACGTCACCTCTAGTAGGCTTGACGCAACAACATTATATGTGAGCATATTTAAGGCGTTGTGATAATCCAAGGATTGATTTTGTACATTGAATGTTGTTATCATTTTGTATTTATTGAAGAAGTAATATTATAAGTCATAGCCTTTATTGCAATCATTAACTTCGTCAATAATTACTTTTATTAATGCTCATATATATAAATTTGTTGATAGTGAGTAATTTATGAAGTACTAACCACTGTTGCACATTTTAGGTTTTTTGTTGCTTTGTCTCGCAAACAGGTGCCTATCTTGTGGTTTTATCTTCTCCTTGACTATCTTCTTGGCAGTAATCTGTGAAGGGAAAACATACTTTAACCTTTTGAGTCTTAATACCTTAACCCCTTTTCCTTCAATACCCCAGATTACTAGGGACGTCTCGCTTAGGATTATCCACCCTGAATAGAAAGAGCCCCCCATCGAGGTGACAGTGGGTGGGGAAGCTCTTGTTACGCCAGCTTGATCCCTACCTTCCATCTACTTGAACTAGACTACAAACTGAGCGATAACAGGTCCCATGTACTATACACTGATATGGTATCTTGAGGGGGTAAGGAATTTGGGGGTGGTATCCCCACAAAAAAATATTTTGGTGGTTTTTTGCGTCAACTTTTGGTGGATTTTTGCATATGTTTTTGACAATTTTTTGGCACATTGTTATTATCGATGGTTTTCTAATTCCGGTTAAGGAATTAGAGTTTTTGGCTAATCCCTGTCAATGGATTAGGGGTTTGGATTTCGTGAGATCCTATATGTATATTGTAATCAATGAAGAAAGATGATGAATAGAAGATTAAAGGTGTGGTTCTAAACAACTTGCTAGTTTTTTGAGTTTGGGTTTCCAGGGTAAAAATATATGTCTAATGTGTGTATGTGTGTGAAATTGTATCTTTCATGTTTTTATTAAGAATATGTTTTCAGAAATTAACTGTACAATTTAAAAATCTACATTATCAATGTATTTGACATGACCAACTAATTGTGCATATGTTTTTGGATAAAACTTCATAGTTTTCCATAAACAAATAAAATAGTTTTCCGAAGAGAATCAAATTAGTAAAAGTGTTAAACATGTTGCCTTAATTTAAAAGTTTACCCAAAATAAATTGGACTAGAAAAAGAAGGCAAGTAGTCAATGAATGCAACTTGTCCAACATTTCATTCTTTTATGGCGCTTGATTTTTTTTTAAATTTCACTTTATAAGTGAAGTTTGGTTCTTAATATTGGGCAGATGGTCTTTATTGGTTGCATTGATTAAATCCTACTTTTATTGCGTGCTTAAGATATGTTACATTTATCCTTTTGTTAAATAAATCATGATGAATCTATGAAATTTAAGATGAAAGACATCATGGTGTAATATTGCCTCAAATACATTATGTATTTAAACTACTTTTGTAGAGAAGTAGTGAGCACCATGGTTGGGTGCCTAGGTGTCTCGGTAGATGGAAGTATGTCCATGGGATGACCATTTGTTTAGTCTTTGCAGTCAAATTCAATTTGATATCTTGGTTTGAAGGGATCAAGTGCAGGTAAAATCTCAACATGGATTGTTGTCGAGTTAGTTCTGGAGTTGGGGATATGGGGAACTGTCCCTCATTAGTTGTTGAAGATGTATGGTTTTTATGTTAATGATCTTAAACAACAAGTATGTGAGTTTTTATCCATTAATTGATTTCAAAAGATTTGTGATTCACCAGTTCATGGAGGGAACTTGGGAATTCAACTTGTGAGCTACATCTTTATGAGGGTTAAGAGACAACTTTGTTGGAGTAAGTATCCCGAAAGATTTCAAAATGGTTAATATATGTTGATGAAGACCTTACTTGATAGAGATACGAAAAAATACTCATTAAGGGAGGGTACTAGAGTAATTAACTCATACTTATCTTATGTGATTAATATGTGATATTCTTCATCATATTATTAAGATTGTGGTTTGCTAACTGTACTGTAGAGACTATCTCTATGTGATTTATTTTCTTTTTTATTTAGGATTTTGTTAAATCCACGAGAGATCCTAGATCCTATTTAGATGTGTGGTTGAGAGATTCTATGGACATCTCCTTCTATATTGAGAATATGTTAGATCTGATAACAACTTGTTAACTCTATATAGCAGAGTCACAATATATTGTAAAGAATTAAATTATTCAATAGAGTTTTTTTTTCATGTATGTAAAAATGTCTTATCTATTATATGTTATTTTCCTCTAAGTTTTAATATCTCTAAATGCATCAAAGGGATTCACACTCTTCATTTCTATGAATTTTGTGGTGTGTATTATAAAAGTTGGGTTGTTGATTGTAACATTTCATTTAAGTAATCAAATGCTTGGTCGAATAATTTTGTAAATAGTTAGAATGGACTCTCTCTAGTACAATGTGATTTAAAAACTCAAATACAAAGTTTGTTTAAGAAAAATTGTTCGATGAAATTTTTTAATTTAAATAAATTTTATATTAAAATAAATAATTTTTAAAATTAAGTAAAATTGCAATTTGTGAAGATATAAATCGAAGAAAAGTTTAAATGAATTAAAAATTTCATTTTCAATTTATTTATATTCTATTTTTTCATGTCATATTAGAAATGTTAAAAAAATTATATTAAAGATATGAGATCTTTCAATTATGTTAAAGATAGCAATAATATATATGAGATATTTCAATAATAATTTGGAGAGGATAACATATAAAGAGTAATTATATTTCAACGCTTTAAATAAATTGTTTTTCTTTTGTACTATTTTCATGTTTTCAGTAAATTCCTTATATACATTAAGAAAATAAATATTTTCCATCTAAGTCGCACACTTCTTACGCCTGGAGGCAATTTAAACTTTAGAAAGTCAGTTAGTCACTTGGAAGAGAGAATCAAGAAATAGCCTACTCTTTCCACACAAATACATTTTTACCAATGATTTATATAGTTATGAAATTGAAAGTCAAATAATGATAAGCGTTTTTTAAATTAGTATCAAAAATAAATAAACATGTGTTATTATAAAACAATTTTTTTAATAAAGTATTTTTAATAATCTATTTGGACTATTTAGTTTAGTTTGTCCAATATATATTACTATTTTTATTTATCACAATCAGAAATTATTTTCCTGCCAATAATAAAATCTTAATCACAAATTGTTTTGTGACGAATAATAAAATCTTAATATTTGATTTAAATAATTTATTAATTATTTTCATAAAACTATACATTCCATGAAAAAAAGAGAAATTTTGTTTTCTTATCCATAATATACAATCTTAAGATTTGATTTATAAAATCTTAATTTATGCAATCCTATAAGAAAGGCCTCTGGAAACTACGACATATAAACTTAAGTTCTATGGAAACTACGAGAAACAAAGTTAAGTTCAAATAGAATGCAAAGGTGAAAATCAAATAGATAAAACTGGTAAACTTGCTAGAGCCATATACGTATAACCTTGATACAAGTATGATACAAGTATAAGAATGTTCGTAAAGAGAATTGAATTTGATGGCATTGATTGAAACTTATATTAAAAATGTTATTGAAGAGAATTGAATTTGAATGCATTAATTAAAACTTTATAGAGATACGATTTAAATTTGGATTATCAACATCTGATTTAGAACCTGAAAAGAATATAAAAGTATCTCAAATGAATTTCGAGATCTGACATGACCATTTAGAAATAATGTCAAATTGAATGTCACAATTTCACATAAATATAAAGGTATCTCAAATGAATTTAGAAATCTGACAACCATTTAGTAATGTCAAATTGAATGTCACAATTCCACATAGATATACGTCAAATCGAATGTCACAATTCCATATAAATATAAATATAAGGTTGTGATATTCATTTTGACTTGAGAATTATTTAGATTCAAAACCTTAAACTAAATAGGTGTAAAGTTTGATAAGAAAAAGTGTTTTACTTTAAAACTAAATTTGCTCAGTTAAATATTTCTATCTCTACTCAGCTATGTATAGTTAAATATGATTTTATTTTCTATCTCTATTCAACTATAAGTTATGTATAGTTCAATATGATTTTAATTTGTAGATTAATTAATTTTGATTTTATTTCTTTGATTATGTATAGTTAAATATGATTTTATTTTCTAAAGTTATGTATAGTTCAATATGATTTTAATTCGTAGATTAATTAATTTTGACTTTATTTCTTTGATTATGTATAGTTAAATATGATTTTATTTTCTATCTCTATTCAACCATAAGTTATTCAACCATAAGTTATGTATAGTTCAATATGATTTTAATTCGTAGATTAATTAATTTTGACTTTATTTCTTTGATTTAAAAGTTTATAGCTAAATTTTGATTTAAAATCTTATAGCTAAATAGGTCTAAAGTTAGTGTAGGAAAAATGTGTTTTTATTAATAAAATTTTAATTTAAAAAGCCTGGTACTTGGCCCGTGGAAGAAAATCATCGGCCTCAAACATTCCATCTAAACTCGTCGACCCTCTTGAAGCTTTCCCCGCAACAATCCCTGCAATCCAAGTTGAACCCCCAGAAGTCTCGGCTCCCGAATCTCTCCTCGCAAACCCCCCCTGTGGCAGCTCCTCCTCTCACACCTATCCTCGTGGTCGCCCAGAACCAGCCACCTTGCGACCTCTCCCCCCTCTCGAGCCCCTAAAGTTGTAGGGCCGAGTGGTTCGATTCGCATGGGAACTCGCTCGGTTTTTCTCAATGCCTCCCTCCCCCGTTCTGTGTCCTTTATTACCACCCTCCCCTCCTCGTTTCCCTTTCACATTCCCCCTGGGCTCCTCGTCCTCCTCTCCACTCTCCACCCACTCCAACCCTTCCTGTGCTAGGTGTGCGGACCAAATCGAAATCCTGCATAACCTGTGCACCATCAAAAAGGACTTTGAGGATATCAAATTGTTGAAGAAAGACTTGGAGGAGATCAAGCTGGCAACGCTCGATGCACAGAACAGGGAAGCAAACTGTGAGAGAAGAGTGGATGCCATGATGATGTTCATGCAAGATATTCAATAGGCCATCGCAGAACGTGGGAAAGGCAAAGCACCGACGAAGCAGGTCTTCGCAGGACTATGTCTTGGTCCAGGTTTTTAGGATTTGCTTGTTTTTTCTTAACTCTCTATGCATTGGCATTTTGTGCCTTGGCCCTGTGCGGCCCAATAGTATAGTTTAATTACAGTAGATTGTCTATGATAATTGTGGTTTTCCAGCTAGACACCAGAGTCATACTATTTTTTGAACACATGACTATACTAGTTTGCAGCCATCTGGCGCAGTGGTTTCCCACCTGGGCATTGAGACCACGTACTTTTTTTCATCTTAGACATCTGTACTTTTGTTAACCAGAATCAATGTATTACTCTAAATTAAAAAAAAAAACAAAAACAAATTTCAATTAAATAAAAAATTCATTTTCAATAAATTTTTACTCTACTCTATTTTATCATATTACTCTATTTTATCATATTACAAAAGTTAAAAATAATTTATTAAACATATAATATGTTTCAATTTAAATTTAAAAAGTTAANTAAATTAAAAAAAAAAACAAAAACAAAATTCAATTAAATAAAAAATTCATTTTCAATAAATTTTTACTCTACTCTATTTTATCATATTACTCTATTTTATCATATTACAAAAGTTAAAAATAATTTATTAAACATATAATATGTTTCAATTTAAATTTAAAAAGTTAAAAAATATTAATAAAAATAATAATATTATTAATTAAATTTAAGAATTAAATATATTAATAGAATTAATAATATTAAATATTCCTTTGAAGAGGAGAAATTATAAAGATTCATTGTATTCAATGTTTTTATCATATCAGAAATGTTAAAGATATTTTATTAAACCTATAATATGTTTCAATTTAAATTTAAAAAATTAATAAGTTAAATATATTAATAGAACTAATAATATTATTTATTAAATTTAAATTTAAAAAGCTAAATATATTAATTGAATTAATAATATTATTAATAAAATTTTAATTAAAAAAATGAAATTTATATATATATTAAGTAAAAAGAGAGGTAGATCCTATTATATTAGCTGTCAAAATATGCAGATGTGTTTGGGTTGTTAGTTGTGTCGTCAAATTAATGGAAACCGACACAACTGGCAACCTATGGTAACGATGCCAAAAAAAAGGGGGGTCCACCATCTATCATGCCCATAGGAAACCAAGGCAGATGGCAACCCAGTGTCTGAACCTACACCAGAGGTATGGAAAATAAAACATGTTTAAACCATAACAGTTCTAGAGCCATAGCTCTAACCAAAACTATAATTCTAACCAGAAACATGCCCAAAAGTAGTTACCCAGTGGCATCTGAGGTCACCATATCGACATCTTCTTCCTGCATTCCCACCCTAGCTAGCAGCACGAAAGGTTGTGCACATGTCGGGCATCTCTTCCCTACTAGCACGTTGGAGTAGGCATCATATAACATATTGATGCATTGGTTGATGAGGATGGCACGGTGGACTTGGTTCGCCACTTGGCTCCTCAAGTCGAACATCAACTTTAGGTGCTCCGGGTGGAAGAATGGTGGTTAGACACCCCACGCTTCTTGCATGGTGGATATGGGAGGTGGCGCAGGGGTCGTGCAACCCTCCCACAACTTTACACCCTCCCTCAACTTACCACCTGATCTGGTATCCTCCGCCTGACCTGTCGCTTCCCCGTTGTGTTTCTCCATGGATGCTTCCAAACCCTGTGACCCTACCTATTCCTCCTTAGCACTTATCTTGTCAATGACCGAGATGTATTCTGTTGCGGTTGGAGTCTCCTGAGAATCTAGCGCCTCCAAAATATCCTCTTCAATGTAGCAGGTGGGAAACTCCTCCAGCTGGGCTTCCCTAATGTTGCGGTCTTCCGGCTCCCCAGTGGAATCCATTGTGGTCTCCCCCAGGAGGCTGCTTGAAGGCTTACAATGATTAGGTAGAGTAAAGAGGAGATGTTTTAGAGGAGCCTGAATTGGTTCTTTCGGAAAGACCTCCTCCACATATGCCATGGGAGGTGTCATGAGTCTTCTTTCCCTGTGTACGAGTTACGTTCATGCCATAGACAACACATGTTCTAACTGTTGTTGTCTCTTCTGATGTGCAATAAAGGTATACTAGGCGAAGCCATGACGTGGCTTCCCTCTTTCTCTCGGCATAGGGATGTGAAATTTTATGGCTAAAATGACAGTGGTGTCCCTGTATTTGCACCAGAGCTCAATGTAGCTTGGCTGGTGCATGCCAAGATTGAAATGGGTGAGGCCGTAGAAAATCTTGTTGATATTCGGGAAGATGGACGGGACAAGCTCCTCCATCAAAAATCCCTCCTTAACTGTCTATGCATCCGGACTACTCACGCGGGAGAGAAGTCCCATGGTGTGAAGATGGTTGTTAGGCCTTGCTCTCATCCTTAATGGTGAGGGGATGGGAGACGACTGACCGCATTTATGGCCAGGCCAGGCTCCAATCAATGTAGCCTTGTTGTGCAACGTGTCATGTCCCATCCGAAGTAAAAATTAAATATATTAATGAAATTAATAATATTATATTTGTTTGGATATGACAAGATATAAAGAGTCATTATATTTCAATGTTTTCAAATATGTTGTGTTTCTTCTCTGAAGAGTCATTATATTTCAATTCTTTCAAATATGTTGTGTTTCTTTTCAATTTTTTCATCTTTTAAATAAAGCTTTTATATACATTAATATAACACGTCTCTTCATCTTTTGAGTAAATATTTTATACACATTAATACAATAAGTCTTTTGAAACAAGTTCCACATTACTTTACTTATTTTTTAGGTAAATTTTAATTTTATAAAATCAATTTTCAATTATATTTTTTATCTTTTCAATCAATTTTTTTATATAATAAAACAACAAATAGTATTAAAGAAGATAAATAGAATTAAACAAGTTTAATACTACTTACTTTTCGATATAAATTGGAACTTTACAAAATTAGGTATAAGATAAATCCAAAGTAAATAATGCTAAAATAATATCAATGATAAATCCATTCCTTGTAAGTAAAATTAATGTAATCTCTTACACACATTAAACATGTATTATTAAAAAGCATAAATATCTTAATTGAGAAGAATAATAAAGTATCCCATTAACACTCAAATAAATTTGGTTTGTCTATATTAAGCTCGTTTGATCACAACATTAAATTGTTTTCTTGCAAATAATAGAATATGAAGATTTGATTATTACAATCCTTTAGGAAAGGTTTTCTTGCAAATAATAGAATATGAAGATTTGATTATTACAATCCTTTAGGAAAGGCCCATAAAACCTATACATTCCACGCAAAAATAGAAAACGTGTCTTATAGCAAATAATACAATATTAGGGTTTGATTTATAAAATCATATAAGGAATGCCCATGAAAACTACAAAATACAAACTCATAGAATGTGAAGGTAACAGTTAAATAGATAAAATTGGTGAATCTTAGAGTGATGACTAGAGAGAATTTAACCCTGATACAAGTATAACGATGTTATTAAAGATAATTGAATTTAATTGCACCAATTCAAAATTATATAAAGGATACAATTTGTATTTGGATTATCAATAATGATGGTGCCTACTAACCATTAAACCCTATTGGAATGTAGTAATTTGATAAAATTAGAAACGATGAATTTTGTTGTCTGACATAATCATTGAGGAACGTCAGAATCCAACATAACCCTCGATTAACATCACACTATGATAAGACCCTTAACAAACATCATAATGCAATATCATACTTGATGAATGTTTCAATGTGATATAGCCATTGAGGAAAATCACAATCAAGCATATCCACTATCAGCCAGAGTCAACCATCGCCGAATAAAATCAAGAAAACTCTATGCAACACAACCCTTGATGAATGTCACAATGAAAAATAACCATTGAGAAGCGTAGAAATTTGACATAAGTTATCCAAGTTGAATGTTGTAATGTTCTATAACCATTAAGGAATGTCTCACTCCAACATAAGCATTGTCAACCATAGTCAACCATCATGAATCAAAGTTGATGAAGATTTATTCTGGGGGTCCTTTGAATCGAGGGACCTATGGGTTATGGACCCATGAAATGGACTTGAATGTGACCATGGAAACACTAAAATATCCTTATTCCCACTTTCCAGAATCCTGGATCTCAACGTCACCTCCCCAATTCAATACACTCATGAAACTCATAGGAACTCCATCTCCCTTCGCAAGTCTTGATCTCCTTCTTAGTGCCTCATCACATGTTGTTTTGATCAATGTCACAAAATCATTCTACAATACTCAACACCCTTGGGAACTCACTTATCACTAAAACTTCATTTTTTGTCCCTTTAATATTTCAAGAACTAACTCCATAGAACCTTGGGCTATGACCTAGTGCTTAAATCGTTGTCATCGAATTCTCTCTTACTAGAGTATCGATGAAAAAATACCTAATGATATATCAAACCTGAAGAAACTATAATCTCTCTGATTGTTCATGCTTTGATGAGCAATGGTGCCACTTCGACGATTCACTCCAATCAAGACACCTCCATGTGTCCCCCTCCATAACTGTCGATCTGGGTCACTCCAAGTACATCCTCGCCATTGGTCTGGACTATCGTCCCCTCAAAATATCAATCTCCAATCTGATGAATCTCCGTTGGCCCCTACTCATTGTCGGTGATCCTAAATAGGATATCGTTGTTAACAACCCCAAAGTGAAGCTTGAGTCCCGATATAGCCAAAGTTGCCAATCAAAAAATTTCGACAATAAGTGAAGCACTGAATGTATTTTATCCATTGATATGGGAAGGTACTCACTAGGTCAAATATCCATAGTTGATCTCTCATTTTTTGGATGTTCAGTTTGACTCATCCACGATATCACCTAGAATTGTATCACTTTTATTCCTACAATGATTAATAGTCAAACTTTCTCCTCACTAAACTATGAAGTTTCCTCTGTTCGACCTACAAACTTTGCTCCAACTTGCAACACTTTGTGCTCTCACTCATGGCATGTAACGTCCCCGGCCATCAACCCCACTGTCGGGCAATTCTACTATGCAAAACATTCTCACACATATATGTTTAATATGCATATTTAACCAAACAATATAGAGTAAACACAGAATTACCGCTAACATATAGAATTAATGGAATTAAAAATAATTCATACATTCAACGGAGTACATGGAAACATACAAGCATCACATACATGCATTTTAATTGAAATTAAACACATAATGATACTTATCTTTTGAATTGGAGTAACTCCACCAAATACGTGTAGACCTTCCACAAACCTCTCAGCCTTAGACCATGCTTCTCATCATGCTCAGTAGTGGGTCACCCCCGATCTGGGACCAAGCTCCACCCAGGGCAAGAGAATCCTAGACTAGGCTGAGGTTACAGGAAAACTGCACAGAGCAACTAGAAGGATTCTCTCCAGAAGCCTTCTTATGCCCACTACTCACGGACTCTCATTCCAAACATGCATGTTCCACCCCAGAGTATACACCTTCACAAGCATAGTGCATTGGTTGCTTCACCTCCCTCTTTGGGTCTCGGCCACAGACCGGATCAATAATTCTCATAGCTCCATAGCTGGTGGTGGACTCTCTCTTGGAGAAAACGACTTCCCAACAGACTCTCTCACCTGGAGAGAGATTCTTAGAGGCTTGACAACCTTACTCTTCTACCATGGGCCTAACAATCCTCTTCTTCATCACACTCCTCGACTCAGCTCCATCTAGGTGAGGAAAACAAAAAAGGTTCAACACTCATTCACACAGGGATGACAGTAGAAACAACAGATAGGCATGGAACCACAGGCAACGAAAACCCACGCTAAGACACGACACAACTAAAGAGATTACTCAAGTGTCAGGTTCCTCAAAAGACACATAACGTTCATGGATTTGGGGTATCAGGTGCATGCATGAATATTGAAAAGGTCGAATACAGAGGCCACGGGATTCATGGGAATACATCGGTCGGCTTCACGGTTCTGGTTTTCATAAATGCATGAGGGTATACAAAGGGCACTCGCGGAGACTATACCCAATTCACAGAGGATGGAAAATGGTAAGTGGACCCTAAACACAATTGATGCTTCAGCTTTTAAATTCATGTGCCGAGGTCAACACTTGTCTTCCTCGAGTTGCATGCGTTCCATTTTTGCACGCGATGCCTTTCTGAGGACTTAGGATAAAAACATGTTTTTCACACAGATTTGGAATAATAATAAATTATTATTCTCAAGGACTTAAGCCCCTAAGATTAGCCCCTTTTTCCAACCTCTTATCCCCTTTTCCCTTACCCACCCTATGGAAGCTTAGTCCCACATCACTCTTTCTTCGTGGTTGGTCTACACACATCGATGTTTAATCTTTATTAATGTTCTCCATAATTACATATACAAAAAAAGGTTCCTGGCATTTAACACTTAGGCTCTCTGGCCTAATGAACACATAAGCCCACCAACTTATCAACACTCGACTCACAAACCTAAAAAAAATGATTGCAATTCATAATATAATTGGGGCACGTTCTTGGGGTTTTAAAATCCCCTCCCCTTATTTTTGCACTATCCCCAGTGCAACTCTTTACACAACATTAGCAAGATTTTAAAAATCTTCAAAAAGATGTGGGTATTCTTCTTGCATAACATCTTCATGCTCCCATGTCGCATTCTTAGGACCATACCAGGTCCACTCGACCTTTACAAGCCCTATGGCTCAATTTCTGAGCTGTTTTCTTTGATGGTCCAATATGTGCACATGATGCACTTCGAGGACACCTTCTTGCTCCACCTGAATCACATTCCAATCGATTACATGATTAGCATCAGGTATATATTTATTAAGAAATGAAATATGAAACATATTATGTACAATCATGGATGCAGGTAATGCAAGCATATATGCAACTGGCCCAATCCTTTCTAGGATTTCAAATGGTCCACAAAATCTGGATGCCAACTTCGAACAGTTTCCCAGCCTCAGGGAACTTTTATTGACTTTCACTTTCAGGAAAACATGATCACCCACTTTAAAATCTTTGTGGGTTCTGTTTTTATCAGCATAACGTTTTTGCCTGTCTTGAGAAGCCTTTAAATTCTGCTTAATTTTTAGCATTTTCTCTTCCATTTCCTTGAGCAACTCTGGCCCAACTACTACTCTATCAGCTAGATTATCCCATCTTACTGGAGTATCGCACTTTCTGCCATAAATTTATTCAAATGGGCTCATCTTCAACGATCCTTGATACCCATTGTTGTAGGCGAATTCTACCAAGTGTAGGTAGTCTTCCCATTTAGATGGTTTATCCATCACATACATCCTTATCATATCTTCTATTAGTCTGTTCACCCTCTCTGTCTGTCCATCAGACTCAGGATGATAAGCAATGTTGAAGTTCAGATTTGTTCTGAACACCTTGAATAACCCTTTTCGAAATTTTCAGGTAAATTTCGGGTCCCTGTCAGACACAATTGTCTTGGGAATACCGTGCAATCGTGCAATTTCCCTCATAAAAATATCAGCAACGTTAGCTTCCTTGTGAGTAGTCTTTAGTGGAATAAAATGGTAATCTTTCGTAATGTTGTCCACCACCACCGTGATTGAATCATGTTGCTTTCCTCTTCTGGGCAATCCCTTGATGAAATCCATTATCACCACTTCCCACTTCCACTCAGGAATGGGTAAAGGTTGTAGCAACATTGCTAGGTGTCTATGCACATATTCAACCTTCTGACATTCCATACATCTGGCGATGTATTCTGCAATATATTTCTTCATACCTCAAAAAAGTAATGGTCTTTGACTACTACCATTGTTTTCTGATATCCAAGGTGCCCAACATAAGGCACATTATGTGTTTCTTTCAAAATCATAAGTTCCAATTCCTTGACGTTAGGTACATAAATTATGTTCTTGTACAGAAGTATTCCATTAGCCTCTAATTTATAATTTTCCACTTTTTGTGGCATCTTTGCTTACTGTAGCTTTGCTACCAACTCCGTGTACTGCAAATCTACATTTGCAGCTTCCAAAATTCTTCTTTTAATATCAGTTCGATACATGCTAATGGTCGTAGCATGCAATTCATGCACTCTCCTGATGAGCGCATCAACCACTTTTTTCTATTTTCCTTTGATATGATTGATATCAAAGTCATATTCACAAAGAAACTCCAACCACCTACTCTTCCTAGCATTCAAGGTTGGTTGATCAAACACTACTTCAGACCATTGTGGTCTTTCCTCAGTTCGAACCTCCTTCCCATGAGGTAATGCATCCATTTCTTTAGAGCGTGTACTATGGCTGCCAACTCCAAATCATGAGTTGCATAGTTCTTTTCATGCTCTTTCAACTTTCTATATTCATAACAAATTATGAACCCATTCTGACTGAGGACTCCTCCCAGTCCTTCTTTGCATGCACCCATGCACACTACAAAGTCTTCATTCGGATTTTCAATCCTCAGGATTAGAGCACTCGTTAACATCTGCTTCAATTGCTGGAAGCTTTTATCACATTCCTCTGTCCATTGAAATTTATTCTCCTTCATTTGCAAGGAAGTGATAGGGTAAGCTATCCTTGAGAAACTTGCAATGAACCTTCTGTAATAGCCATCTAGACCCATAAAGGATCTGAATTGTATCACATTCTTAGGCACTGAGCATTCTTTGATGGCCTCTATCTTCTCAGGATATACAGCTATCCCATCCTTTGAAATGATATGCCCCAAGTAATGGATCTGTTTTTGATAAAACGAGCATTTTCTTAACTTAGCATATAGCTGGTGCTTTCTTACAACCTGCAACACCATCCTTAGATGTTTTTCATGCTCTTCCTATGACTTGGAATACACCAGGATGTCATCCAAAAAGACTATGACAAACTTGTCTAAATAGTCTCTGAATACACCATTCATCAGGCACATAAAAACAATGGGTGCATTTGACAACCCAAATGGCACCACTGTGAATTCATAATGACCATACCTTGTTCTGAAGGAGGTCTTTCTCATGTCTTCATCCTTAATTCTTATCTGGTGATATCCTGATCTAAGATCTATTTTCAAAAATATGTTGGAATCCTTCAACTGATCAAAGAGATCATCGATCCTCAACAAAGGATACTTTTTCTTAACAGTCACTTTGTTTAACTATCTGAAATCGATGCACAATATCAATGCCCCATCCTTCTTCTTCAAAAACAGCACCAAGGATCCCCAAGGTGACACACTTGGGCATATATACACCTTCTTCAGAATCTCTTCAAGTTGTAATTGAAGTTCTTTCAACTCTGGCGTATTCATTCTGTAAGGATCTTTTGACACCGGAGCTACACCAGGCATCAAGTTTATAGAGAAGTCAATATCTCTCTTTGGCGGTAGTCCGGGTACCTCTTGAAACACATCTTCAAACTCCTTTAGTACTACATGATCTCCAATATTTGAGACTTCATCCTTAGATGCTTCCTCCACATGGGCTACAAATAATTGACAACCTTTCCTGTAGCACTTCTTTAGCTGCATTGCTGAGATTTCTCTAACTCTGGGAATTCCTTGAATTGTTTTCCAATTTCCTTCCTCATTGAGGAAAGTGAATGCATTGTTATGATAGTTCAGGATAGCATGGTGTTGGTCCAACCAGTCCATATCAACTACACATTCATAAGAACCTAAAGGCAGAATGTTCAATTCATCCTTTGTGCTCAGTCGATTAATTTCCACTGGAGAGGACTTATCTAACTCAGTGACTTTCCTCTTGGTTCTTGTAGCCAGCTGCACTAACCAAGACTTTTCATGTTTTCTTCTCGACAATTGCAAACATTCCACCACTCTAGGATCTATATAACTATGGCTATCCCCTGAATCAATTAAAATAGTAAAGGCATGGTTGTTGATCATACCTTCCACTACAATCATGTGCGACTGATATTTTGCTTACTTGTTGTCCAGGGCTACATAGATTCTTGGTATTCTACTGCCCATGTCTTCCACTGTTTCAACTTGCTAAACATTATGGATAACTCTCACTTTTCCATTTTTGTGGGGACAATATCTGTAATTGTGGTTCCCCTGACAGCCACAACACTGAATGGGAATCTTCCTTTGCCTTTGTTCCCCTACGTCATCCATTCACGACTCTCTGAATGATGGATGTCCTTGAGGATTGTTTCTGAAAAAGGGAGGTTTGTTTCCCTTCTTCCTCTGCTCTTTCTTAAACTTCTTCTGGTCATCCCAAGCCTTCCAAAAAGTAAGCTTTTCTCTTTTCTACTCATATAAGCATTTCTCTCTTCTTATAGTTTCTTCCATATTCTTAGGGTCATCATATTGGATCTTGTCACTAATGGAAGGTGTAAATCCACTCAGATACCTTTGAATCTTGATAGTATCATCTTTAATGAATGGAACATACTTCAGCAATTCCAAAAATATTCGTTCGTATTCACCAATGGTCATGCTGCATAGTTTGAGTTCAAAGAACCCTTTAATCTTTATGTCATAGTATCTTTTAGTCAAGTATTTCTTCTTGAAATACCTCTTGAATTTTTTCCAAGTGACATGTTTCTCTCTAATGTGTTGCACCTGCACAAGTTGATCCCACCACATGGATTCTTTTCCTTTCAATTGATACATCGCAATTATTCTTTCTGCATGAGAGTAATAATTTTGCAGTTGGAAATATTTCCCCATGCCAACCAACCATGTTTCAACATCTTCCTCCTTATTATGTTCTCCATCAAACATAGGAGGCTTAATCTTGTTCATTTCTCCCTTCAGTTCACCCACTCTAGATCTCCTATGATTTCTGGTAGGAGAAGGGCTTGAACTACTGTGTGCCCTCCTCTTGGAGCGACCTTGGGACTGATGATGGTGTCTACCAACACTCCTTGATATTCTTCCCTCAAAAGTCTGGTGACCCCTATTTTCCTTGAGTCTGTCTCCTTGTCCAACTTCTTTTATATTCTATCTAGACTCTTCATCAACTTTAAGTTTAATTCTCCCTACTATTTCGTAGATTTAATGAGATTTATGTTATCTTCTCGGTGATTTTGGGCATCTTTCTACAATCTTTCAATGATTTTTATAATATGCCCTTCCTTATCTATCTCTTATCCATGCCCATTGGAGTTTGACCATTCAACTCCCAAATGAACATCCATCCCTTTATCTTCATTCTCTAAACTGGGAGCATTATTTTCCTCCTCCATTTCTTTGCACTCAGTGGCAACTCTATTCAGTTCTAGCACTTGTTAAACTTCTGAAAACTCAACGTGCAAACAACCAGAATTTTTCATGTCATCATTCCTTAACAAATCGCACAACATTCATAAACAAATCTGATTCAAGAAAATTTTCAAACTCCATTTTCTTTCGGGGCTCTTATCTGTGAAGTTTTCGGGCACTAGCCCCTTTCTCTCAGTCCCCAACCCACATTACCATGGGTTGTGACCAAGCTCTAGATCAATAAGATCTTACTTAGGCCTTCGGCTTCAAAATATTTTCAAAGCACAAAACAACAATCTCTTAGAGTTCATAGTTACCGAACTTGCGAAGTAGAGTGGATCAACAGTCCATGTCTACCCAGCATCCAACAGTTTCCACTTACTATGGAACCTTAGGTATCTTTGTTCTGTGTATTTGGGTCTTCGAGACTTCAGAGCTTCAGAGGATATCGCATCCACACATCCGAATTGTTAATCTCCAAACATTCCCAATCACCTTTGGTGACGTCATTACATCACATCACTTAACGTTTTCCAATTGTGGGGGCATGCAATGGTGGTTTGGAGCAACCTGTTTTTCATTCCGCAATTCTTCTAACGCTGAAACATAACCCCTCAGTGAAATCATGGTTTGGATTGTGGGACCACCTTGGAGAATTAGCTTCTATGCAACTTGGGTCCCTGTAATGTCTCCTGGTCGTTGATCTTGATGTATCGTGATCAACGCCATTGTGGATCCTCCAACCTTTAACTGCGTTATGTAACCTCGGACCCCACTAACCCTGCTCATACAAGATACCACATGGTGGAATACTAGTGATTGATACGTGCCCCATTCAGATGGGTGACACTCATCACATTCCTAATTCCATCTCAACCTTCCATGGTTCAAAATCCACTTACACTTGGCACACAGCCCATGTGTCCACGTCACCTCTAGGTGACGTCATCAT
Organism: Picea sitchensis; assembly: GCA_010110895.2. NCBI lineage: Eukaryota > Viridiplantae > Streptophyta > Pinopsida > Pinales > Pinaceae > Picea > Picea sitchensis. The sequence continues at coordinate 57,307 of SNQJ01S0023130.1, forward strand.
GACTCGCCACTTCGGCTCTTTGGGAGTTTCAACTCCTCTATGCTCTTTTTTTCCTGAGAGAGGTTGAACATGACATTTAGTTGTTGTTGGAGTCACCACTTCCCAACATTGGTATTTATAGAATTTCCATCATTGAAGAAGATGAAGTGAATATGTAGCTACAACATCTATTAGAGTAGGGAGTCATCAGACCCAGTACATTACCATGTGGTTCTCCCATCATCATGGTGCCAAAGAAAGATGGAAGATGGAGAATGTGCATTGAATACCATGCCATGAATAAGATCACCATCAAGAATAGATATCATTTTCCAAGGAATGATGACTTTTTGGAACAACTATAGCAAGACAAGTTCTTGACTAAGCTTTACATGAAATCAGGTTACCACCACGTGAGGATCAAAGAAGACGACATGTAGAAGACAACTTTCAAAACAATACAAGTTTTGTATGGGTGGTTAGTAATTCCTTTTGAATTATGCAATGTACCTACAACATTTACGAGACTCATGAATGATGTGTTACATCCAATCATTGATTATTTTGTAACAGTATATCTAGATGGTATATTAATATTTGACAATATTTGGAAATATCATCTCTCACATGTGACATAGGTACTAAATACCTTGATGAAGAATCAATTGATTTCCAACTTGTGGAAGTGTGTGTTTTGAAAGACCTCATTGATATTTATTGGACATGTGATTGGAGGAGGGGAGATGAGGGTTGATACAAAGAAGATTGCAACCATCACCCAATGGCCTATTACCACCAATGTGACAAAGGTTAAGAGTTTCATGGGAGAAACTCAATATTCGAGGAAATTCAATGTAAAATTATCCATATTAGTAGTGCCATTGCATGCCATACCTTCCAAAGGAAAGAGATTTCATTGGGGTAAGACATAGACAAGAGCATTTGAAGACTTGAAGAAGAAGATGAATGATTCTGCAATCTTGTCCATGTCAAATTTGTAACGACCTTTTGAGCTAGAGACTGACGCTAGTGGATATGCATTAGGAGCAGTGCTCATGCAAGGAGGAAGGCCTATGTGCTACCATTCATATTTGTTTCATGGAGAAGTTCTTGATTATCCCACACATGATGAGGATCTCTTTGTGATTGTACAAACAATGAAAAAGTTAAAGCATTACCTCTTGGGAAAAAAGACTATCATACACACATAACATCAAGTCATTTAGTATCTACAAAGTCAAACCAAGATGCAACGGGTGAGGAATTACAAGTGGTTAGGTTTATTACACTAATTTTATTTATTGATTAAGTACAAGAAAGGACTCATGAATAGACTAGCAGACATGCTCTCTTGACCACCACTAAATAAGATTTTAGCAATTGGAATCATAATCTAGGTTGATCCTTTCAATCATGAACTTCTAAGTGAAGATTACGAGAGAGACGAATATTTTAGAGGAGTCTACAAGTAGCTAAAGGAGAGGTCAGTCATTGTCATGGAAGGAAATGAATACCACCTCCGAGATGTTTTATTGTACAAGCTGGAAAAACTATTCATACCCCGAGAGAGAACAATTTAGTTGATGAGAGAAGCACACGCTTCTAGGGTTGTTGGGAATTTTTGCATCACAAAGACAGTGGTGAATCTTCAACAATATGTGTATTGGAAAAATATGCACCAGAAGGTGGAAAAATTTGTTATAGGTTGCGTACTTTGTAGCACTAGCAAGCCAAGCAATCAAAAACTTGGTTTGTACATGCCATTGTCAGTATACAACAAGACTTGGCAAAGAATCTCCATGAATTTTGTTAGAGGTTTTCCTATCAATCGTAGAGGCCATGAATAATTGTTCATTACGGTATACCACTTCAGTAAAATGTGTGCACTCATACAATGTAAGAAGACAATATTTGGATGAGAAGTAGATGGACTATTTTTTAGTCATGTATGGGTACAGTTCGGATTGCCAACTTCTATCATATCTGATCGAGACAAAAAGTTCTTGGGAAGATTTTGGAAAGTGATTTTGAAAAGAATGGATATGAAATTGAAGTACTCTGTTGCCTTCCATCCTTAGACTAATGGAAAAATCGAGGTATTAAATAAGAAGTTGGTGCAATTTTTGAGAGGTTATAACATTGAACATCCAAAGACTTGGGACGAGTAGATAGTCGACATCCAACTTTATAAAAATAGATCCCTTCATTCTTCTACAAATAAGTCACCTTTCGAGAATTTATTTCGTTATTTACCTCCTTCAACATTGGATATTGTTTATGGAAACCAGAAGGAAGAAGCATGACTACAAGGAGAAGAATAGAAGGAAAGTGTATTTGTGAACAAGATTAGGAATATATCTTCTTCAAGATATACTCAAGAAGAACCAAAAATTGTACAAATCTAGGAATGACCAACAGATAGGATCATAAGTTCCTTCTGGGAGAACAAGTGTGGCTTTATCTAATCTGTAGAGAATGACTACAAGGAGTGTCAAAGAAACTCAATCCTCTTAGATATGGACCATTTGAGATCATTGAACAAGTGAATGATAATGACTTCAAGATGAAAATTTTACCTTATATGTAGATTAGCTCAATGGTCAATGTGGAAAATTTGAAGTTGTTTGAACCTTCCATGTTAGATGAGGAGGAAGGACATCAGGTTATTCTAACTATTGAAGACATTGCACCTCATGGAATTGAGGAGTTGAATGAAGACATAGTTCTTCAACATAAGGAGTGGATGACTCATAGAAGACAACAAAGAATCTGACAGATTGGTCTTAAGGGAAAGACTGCAAGGAAAGTGAAGTGGTATGAGAGAAACCAAATTGCAAGCAATTTCCCTCATCTATCCTTGGAATATTTTGGGGACAAAATCCTCCCAATGGGGAGGTGTGATATGAATCGGATCCAAAAAGAACAATTTGCTATCGACACACAATGAAATTGTGTGAGGCTATGACGATGAAGATTTTGATGTCCAATTTTTTATGTAATATATGTAAGTTAGGAAATATATTGTTGTATGTAAAGGAATAATGAGACTCTCACAATACCTTTTCTTTGAAAAAAAATAATTGACTAAGAGGTACTTTGAGTTCCAGTGCTATCCCATCCCCGAGCCATTTCCTAAACTATTCTTGTGCGAATCATATCATGCCATGTTTATGGAAGACTACTCAAGTAAATAGGCATTGAGATTTGACTAATTTGTCAACTCCATGTACGGTCACTACCCCTTCTTTAATGATGAAATTATATTTTGATGTCTTTTGGCAACTCCAGTGAAATGACAACCAACAATTGACTAAATGAGAATGAAGTAAATGACCATCATTTTCCCTGTGGGGACCTTGTACAGTGAACAGTAATGAAACATATAAATTCTTGAAAAAAACTACTCATGCACCTGGCTGTGAGGCAATGGCAAGTTTTGCAGTCCGGAGAAATTATTGCAAGGAACCTCTTGAGATATTCTTCCAATGCGTACAACTGAAAATGTTGTTAAAACAGAACCAGATTGACATTGAAATGAGCTCAGAATTTGACTTATCTGGGCTATTTTTTTCTCGATGTTAGTAATTGGCCTCTCGAAAGAAAGGAAGGGCTTAGGCTTGGTAGACCCGAGCTTAAAACTCGACAAGTAGTTCAGATAACCATCTTTCAGGTTCCCACGGACTTTCTCCAACCATGAATAACTGTCTTGCGGGCTTTCTTCCCCTTGCGGATCTTTGCTCCCATGAAAACAGGTGAGACAACAGCTAGCGAGAGGACTCGAACCATGGACCTTTATGCAGCGAGCGGAGGTGCAGTGATGCCACTGCAATTGCTGCTGCTCAGAGAATTAGACGTGTATCTCGTGAGACCGTATGAAATTCTTGAAACCCTCCAAACATCCTCTGCATAGACCTCGAGAATCCATGAAGGGGTATTTTCTTTTTGTTTGCTCTGCCACTAGAGAGTATAAAGAAAACCCTCGGAATTGTTCGATATGAAGTCCACCTGTAGCTCATTACGACACTTGTAATGACATTGTAATGTATACGCATGCCTAGTCATTATCTATGTTCAAAAGTGTGAAAGAGAATACAATTATAAAGCTATATAAAATTATATATTGTCAATTATATTATTTAATTTATTTACTTTTTAACATTTATTTAATTATATTAAAAAAATATTATATTCATTTGATTGCCATTATTATATTTTTATTTGTTTCTCACTTTTAAATAATTATAAAATTTATTTGATGGTAAACATTTATTTTTAATTTAACATTTTATCTTTTATAATATTAAATTTAAAAACCCCATTACAGCTGTCATATTGTATTGTTTGTTTCCTCTTCCAAAGAGCTAGAAAACTTGAGAAAGAACAATTAACCAATTTCCTCAAATCATTATGTTAACTTTGCATGTTTAATTATGAAGCTTGCATCCATCTTCTGCAATCAAAGGACCCTCGTAATCTATGCAAGAAAGATGAATTCTATTAACTTTGCACGTTTAATTACGATGACATCATCCATCTTCTCTGATCCGAGGACCCTGATAATCTATGCACGAAATTTGAAATCAGTCCAAAAGATAATCACATATTATTAACACTATCAAGATTCATCCATGTAGCTTTAAAAAAAATTGTAATCAAAATGTTATACTAACCAGGTTTTCTTGTTATCTTTATCTTTGGAATTGCAGTGCCTTTGGAATTGCTTGCGAAGATGTGCAAGCTTAGAGAGAAGGTTGTAAGAGATGAGTGTAACTATCTGTATTATTATTAATTAAAAACGAAGATCCCACCACCATAGTCACTATCACCACCATGGAAATCTCTTTATTCACCATAGGGAGTATCGTGTCATACAATGAGACTAAACCACTTTCATAAGCATATCTTGTGAATATTTATTTTGTGTATCGTTATAGTTTGTAGAGTCATTTGAAACAAATTTTATGCCTCGTTTTCTGGTGTGTAATACTTAGTGTACTCCATTTTATGGTGTACATAATTAGGTTCTCAGTTTACCATTCTTATCTTAAATAATTAAGGTTTTCTTTTCACTTTACCATTTAAGATTTACTGTTTCTCATTTTAAATAATTAAGTTTAGGATTACTGTTTTCTGATTATTGTTAAGGTTTACTATTTTCACTTTACTGTTAATTGTTTTCACTTTAAGGTTCACAACTTAGATAGTTATGGTTATTAGATAATTAAGGTTTCCAATTTAAGGTTTATGGTTCTAAATAGTTATGGTTCTCACTTTATGATTTAGGGTTTCAGTTTATGGTTCTTAGATAATTAAGGTTATCAGTTTACATAGTTAGGGCTTTAAGTTTATGATTTAAGTTTTCTTAAATAATTAAGATTCTCAATTTATATAATTAGATTAGCCTATTACAATTTAAATTTTTTAGTTTTTAAATAATTAGAATTCTCATTTTACATAATTAAATTGACCCACTATATTGAAAATGTTAATGTTTTTTATATAAGAACTTTTTAATATAATATAATATGAACTTTTTTAATATAATATGATTTTTTATATATATAATATTTAGAGTATTAAGCTTTTCAGTTTACATCATTAAATTTACAAGAAAATTGAATCTAATAGCCAATTACAATTTAAATCTAGAGTTCGAAAAAGTTTTTTAGGAGAAGTTTGTTAATGTAAGAGTGTGACATCCCACAAAAAATAAAATATTTTTATTTTTGTGTGCTGGAAATTTATTTCCGTTTTTGGTAAATTCGAATCTCGAATTTTTTTCCATTTATGGCAATTCCAAATTTCGAATTTAATAATTGTATTTAATTATTGTGACTGTTGAGCAGAGATCTGTTTGGACTCAAATAACTATTTGACTATGACACTTGTATCACAACAGAATATTTATATTAACTACAGGAGGACAAATGGGACAACCAGGTTAAAAATCAGTTGACCATGACTCCATGAGTGGGGAACATGTTGGAACTGCCTCTAGGCTAATTATGAGAAGTGAAAAATCAAAGATTTGGCCACTGGAAGCCCCTGAAAATTAGGGATTAAGAGATCTGCGAAAATCCCCAAAGGAGGGAAAAAGACCCGGGCAAAAGATTGAAAAATAGCATATGCGAGGAGGCAAGACACTGCCAAGTATGCTGGGAAATGATCCCTGAGCTCCCTTGTTGTTATGAACACTGCGATTTGAGTGTGAGGCAAGAGGAGCATGATGAAACAGAATTGTCTTGCTGTTATGAGCACTGTTGAGTAAGTGTGAGGCCAGAGGATAACTGTTGGAATTGAAGGACATTGTTGAGGAGGGTTTCCAAGTTCACCCACATGGATTCATGGTTAGGCTAGGGGGTGAATTGGGCAAGTGTCTTTGGCTTCCTTATTCTACAGTTGGGAGGAACGTGGTTGTTCCCTTTGTCTTTCCACGGATTGGATTCAGATATGTTGATATACCCCTCTCTATTATGAATGACTATGTTTTTATTTCAATGTCTTATTAAATCTGAATTGGAAGGATGTCCACTCTTTTCATAATTCGGAACTCATGAAGTTCCGAACCCTGAAACCCCGAAATGCGGGTCCCACCTTCTCTTCTTTCGCATTTTTATTGGAAGTTTGTTTATGTTGGATGTTTGGCTTTTGAAAACCCGAAACCCCGAATCCCGAAATCCCGAAGTGTTGGTCTCACACCCTTTCTCCTTTTCAAATTCAGGAACTGTAGTGTGTTGTTGTTTGACATTTGAAACCCTGAAACCCCGAATCTCGAAATCGCGAAGTATTGGTCTCACACCCTTTCGCCTTTCGGAATTCGGGAATTGTAGTGTGTTGGATGTTTGTCATTTGAAACCCCAAAACCCCAAATCCCGAAATCCTGAAATGTTAGTTCCATGTTCTTTTCTTTTCGTAATTTTGGGAATTGTTTGTAGTTGAGGTTTTGGCTTTTGAAGTCACGGGATTTCGAACCTCGAAATCCCGAAATGTTAGTTCCACGTTCTTTTCTTTTCGCAATTTCGGAACTGTTGTATGTTAGATGTTTGGCTATGAAAACTGCGAAACCCCGAACCCCAAAATCCCAAAATGCGGGTCTCACCTTTTCCTTTTCGCATTTTGGAGGTTTGTTACATGAGATGTTGGGGCACTTGAACACGTGAAGTCCCGAACCCCGAAGACTCTAAAGTGTTGGTCCCAACTACCTTTTTCGTGATTTCGGGAGTTGTGGTGTGTGGATCTCGAACCCCGAAATCCCGATACGCTGGTCATCTTTCACAATTTTTCGGAAGTTTATTTACGTTGTTGTTTGGGTACTTGAACTCACGAAGTCCCGAACCCCGAAACCCCAATGGGCGGGTTCCATTTTCCTTTTTCACCTTTCGGAGGTTGTGGTGTGTTAATGTTTGACACTTCCAAACATGAAATCCTGAACCCCGAAACCCCAAAGTATCGGATACACAGTTTTCCCGCATTTTCGCATTTTTGGCAAACAGCGTGGCCCCTTTGTTTCGTTCTATGTTCGGCATTTATAATCATCGAAACCCAATTGACCTCTGTTATTTTTCACAAACTGTAGGAACCTAGAAGAAACTTATTGTTATGGGAACAACTCTAATAATGTAATGAATGGACTGGTAAAAGAACGTTGGAGAGTCTTCATCCTGAATAGAGGTATGGAAGTAACAAACTGTTTTACAAGTCAATTGTATTGCAAACAGAGGGTAATTTTTCTATGTAGGGTTTTGGTCATAAAAACCCCAAAGTTGCTTGTATTGTTAAGATTGTGGTAGTGTTATAGGTACTAGCAAATAAGAGAGTAATTATAAATTTCAGGATTTTAATTGAACATTGAAGTGATGAGTAAATACTCATTATATCGTTGATTGAAAAACTTAAGTTGAATGGTAAGGACAGTCGACTACAGTAAGGACTCTAACAAACCCTCAAACTCAAGCCTTCTAACAAAAAAGCCTACTTGCTTGAGATCTCGAAAACCTTTCAAGGATAAATGTACAAATAAAAAAAAATTATGGTGATTTTTGAGGTACATTACAAAGAGGATATTTTTTATATGAATTTTTTTATATAATATTTGGTTTGGAACTATATTATAGGATGGAAAACATTTACATGAGAGGATCAAAAAAGTTTTTTTAATATAATACAATTTTTTTATTATTATTATTAATAGATTTAAAATAAAATTTTATGTCATTTTAGTATGAAAAGTTTTTTATATTTAATATAATATAAGAATGTTTTATTATTATTAATAGATTAAAATAAAATTTTATGTTATATTTTTTATTTTTATTATTATTATTAATAGATTTAAAATAAAATTTTATGTCATTTTAGTATGAAAAGTTTTTTATATTTAATATAATATAAGAATGTTTTATTATTATTAATAGATTAAAATAAAATTTTATGTTATATTTTTTAAATATTTTCATATGTGAAGTTTTTTATATAATATTTAGTTTGAGATATATGAGAAGTTTTTTTTATAATATTTAGTTTGAGATATATGAAAAGTTTGTTTTATCATTAATATATTTAAAATTTTATTTTATTAAATTTGTGGATCATTTTAATTTATTTTTCATTATTATTATGATGATGATGATGATTAATGTTTACTAAGAGACTGAATTGGTCTATCGGACCCTAAGAGGGTAAGTGATTACTTTTGATTGTTTAGAATTTTGTTTATGTGCTCGAAAAGTATTAAGAGAAGATTTGCAAGATCACCATACTTTTGTTGAGTTAAGATGTTAGGAAGGTTGGTACTGTGATAAATATTTTGAAAATGAGATCTAATACGGGTATAGGTTGGACAATCTAAGAGAAGTGATTTTCATCTTCAACCTTCTTAGTATCATAAAGGTGACACACTCTTTCATCCCATGGTGTTTTAGGAATTGACCAACGCCCAATTTCACTATGGAGCTCGTGAGAATTTGTTTGTATCTTAGAAATGCTTATTTTTTTGTTTAGGCTTGGAAAAAAGATAGATAATTTTTATCTTCTAGATTAGGGTTGATTTCATCTTTATAATACCTTAATTTTATTTTTTCCTCTAACTCTTTATCACACCACATTTTCTTTTTAAATTTTGATTTAACATTTTTTTAATAGTAAAATGGTTTCTTCCATGATTCCCCAATAGTTTAGCCTACTTGTCTTTATGTCATCCTGGCTTGAGTCGATAGTGGTTATGCCATTAATGTAATGTATTATTAAATACACTAAATACATTATTACATTACATTATCAATGGATCAATCAATTAATCTGTTACATTTATACATTAATATTTTAATACATTTATCAATCAATTAATACTTTAATTTATACATTTTTTATTATATATTAAAATAAGAGTTATATATTAAATTAATGTAATATTAAGTTATTATATTAATTAAATGTATTAATATATTAATGGTCGTTCCCAAGGCATGTCGGTAATCAACTAGCAACAACCACTTTATGATGATGATCATGATGATGATTAACGTCCACTAAGACCTAATTGGTCTATCGGACCTTGAGATGGTAAGTGATTACTTGTGATTCTTTAGAATTTTGTTTCTGTGCTCGAAAAGAATTAAGAGAAACTATCCAAGATCACCATACTTTTGTTGAGTTAAGAGGTTAGGAAGGTTGGTAGTGTGATCAATATTTTAAAAATGAGATCTAATATGGGTATAGGCTGGACAATCTAAGGGAAAGTGCTTTTCATATCAAACCTTCTTAGTGTCACAAAGGTGACACACTCTTTCATCCCATGGTGTTTTAGGAATTGACCAACACCCAGTTTCACTATGGATCTCGTGAGAATTTGTTCGTATCTTAGCAATTCTTATTTTTTTCTTTACACTTGGCAAAACAGATAGATAATTTTAATCTTCTAGATTAGGGTTGATTACATCTTTATAATACCTTAATTTTCTTTTTTCCTCTAACTCTTTATCACACCACATTTTGTCCTTAAATTTTGATTTGACATTTTTTTAATAGTATCTTTATTCTGCAAAATGGTTTCTTCCATGATTCCCCAATATTTTAGCCAAGATTGGGCGCCTTTATGCCATCCTCGCTTGAGTCGATGGTGGTTATGACTTGATTTTGAAGCAATTTTAGGTAGCCTCTTGTCTTCCATGTTGTTTAACTTGTTCTTATACATTACATATCTAGTCATAGCCATGCTCTCAATGGGGGAGAGGTTTGTTTCTACGAGGAGGATGGGATAGGCTGTATTTCCTTTATTTTTAGATTATAGGTTATAAAATTCTTTTGTATTTACTCTATCTTTCTCTAGGATTCACGAAAGATACTACAACCCCAGACTTCACATCCATAAAGAATAGCAGGTGTAACAAGAGTCTCAAATAGGAGTTTCTTCTTATCCCAACTCCAAAGATCAACTGATTTACAATTGTTTTCAAGCCCATAATAAGTTTTCCATCCCCCAATAATCCTTTTCTGAATGCTATAATTCCAATTGATCTTGCGGTGAATATCAATTCCAAGATATTTGTATGAAGTCACTTCCTCCAAGTTTTTGTTGTCATATACAAAGGTATCATAATGGATCTTATTGGATTTAATAATCATGACCTTAGTCTTATCTTTTGTTTTGAAATCTCTTATAAATAATAATTTTGTTTGTTTACTTAAAGTAAATTGTATAAAATAATAATCATATTACTAACATACAAAATATAAATATTTTTTAATTGAAATGTAATCATTTAATCTCCAAAATACTAACACAATATAAGTAATTGAATAAATTCAAACAATAATCATAAAAACCACATCAAATAAATAAAATATTATATTCAAAAATTAACAATATTAAATAATTATATATTTTTATTTTTTTTAAAGTGTTCAATGTAAATCAAAATATCTAATAAGAATACATTATATCAAGAAAAAAACAATATTTTATATTTTAAGCCAAATGTCCAATAACAATATATTAAGAGAAAGACAATAGTTTGTATTTTGATTCACATTAAGATATTTTAAATTTGTCAAAATACATAAATATCTTTTATATATTTATGTACTATTTTAGTGTAACAAAAATAATTTTGATGAAAATTTTATTTCATTATAAAAAATAAAAGGAAAATAATATCTAAAAAGAAAACATCATGGTATGATCAACATTGTAATTCAGTAGTGCCATAGTAAAATATCTTTAAGAGTAATCAACATGACCCATCATAATCATATCCACATGGTCCATCATAAAATCCAATCAACCATAGTCAATTCCGCTACACTCAACCAAGGTGAAGGACAACCATGATCAACCATAGTGAACCTTTCATTTCCAATGTCAACCAAGGTCTACCAAAGTTAACCATGGTCATGGTCAACCATAATCAACCACATTCATTCTTAATTAATGTATTAACAGTTTAATAATGTATTATTAATGTATTACTACTTTAATAATGTATTTATTAAGGTATTAATACTTTAATAATGTGTTTATTAATGTATTATTACTTTAATAATGTATTATTAACTTATTGATAATTTAATATGTTACATTATAGATTAATGTATTAATACTTTAATAATGTATTACTACTTTATTAATGTTTTATTATTACTACCATAGAACAAGTATGATTCTAAGATTCTTTCTATGAAATATATCACATCAGATCAAAGTTTCTATATTTTTCCCAAAGAAAACACTAAGTTGTATTTAAAAAAAAAAAAATCACCAAAACTTCCTTTCCATTATGTGTCAAACAGAAAACAACCTTGTGATGCAATGAACATACCTCGGCGTTGCAATATGAACAACAAAACCAGATGTTACAACATGATGAACTTTGTAATGTTGCAATGTTTCAAACATAGTAACGTCGCATTGTGACAAACATAATAACATTGCAATCTGTTGAACATAGTACAACGTCACAATGTGATCAACATAAACTGATGTCACAATGTGACCAACATAGCCATGTCATCATAATGTGGATACTAATGTTTCATTGTGACGAACATAAACATATGTTGCAATGTGTCACTAATTGTTGTGTCGTCGCAATGTGACGAACATTTCCTCACATTACAAAGTGAGGCACATATCCTGACGTCGCAATGTGAAAAACATTTCCAAACATCACAATGTGTTGAACATAGTAACGTTCCAATCTACCAAGAATTGCAACGTTGCAATTTGACGAACATTTTCATGTCATTACAATCTAACAAATATATACGGACATTGTAATGTGACGAACCTTTCCCTATTGTCACAATTTGACGAACATATATGGACGTCGCAATGTGATGAACATTTTCCTATTATCACAATTTGACGAACATAAACAAAGGTCGTAGTGTGACAAACATATCCCTATCTTCACAATATGATGAACATATCCTCACATTGTATTCTCACACACATATCGTAAAGTTACATTGTGACAAGCATTTCCAAACATCATAATGGGATGAAAACAACCCATTGTTGCAAGGTGATGTACACAACCCAATGTGGAAATCTGACAAACATAGACCAACATTGCAAAGACATGAACATTTATGGACGTCACAATGTAATGAACATAACCCATCATTGCACTGTGACAAGCCTATTCAATGCCATAATGTGATGAACAAAAACCCTTCTTCGTAATTTGATGACAATAAACTTGCAATGTCACGTGATGAACAAAATATGATGTCACAATGTGATGAACGAAACATGTTGTCGCAATGTGATAGGAACAAAGCATTATCAACGTTGCAATGTAGTAGTGACATAGTAACCTATGGTTAAACATAATTGACACGGCCCACCATAATCACATATGAATGGTCAATGAAGGTCATCCATGGGCATGGTCGACCATAATAAACCCTCATCAACCATATTCAACCATGGTCATGGTCAACTATAGTTAACCATGGTGAAGGACAACCACGATCAACCCTACTGAACCTTTCCTTCCCAATGTCAACCAAGGTCTACCAATGTTAACCATGGTCATGGTCAAGCATAGTCAACCATAGTCATTGTCAATTAATGTATTAATATTTTAATAATGTATTCCTACTTTATTTGATACATTAATGTATTAACACTTTAGTAGTGTATTACTGATTTATTAATGTATCATTTTATTAGTGTATTAATGATTTATTAATGTCTTAATGCATTAATACTTTAGTAATGTATTTATTAAAAATGTATTAATGTATTAATTAATTAAATTTATATATTATAATTTACATTAATGTATTAATGCCGATCATAATCATGACCATAAGAAACCATGATCATGGTCAATCATAGTCAACCATGGTCATTTTCAATGTATGTATTGATGTATTAATACTTTAATAATGACAACAACGACTTGGAGGAAGTGACTTCACACAAATATCTTGGAATTGATATTCACCACAAGCTCAATTGGAAATATAGCATTGAGAAAAAGATTATTGGGGGATGGAAAGCTTATTATGCGCTTGAAAAAAAATGTAAATCAGTTGATCTTTGGAGTTGGGATAAGAAGAAACTCCTCTTTGAGACTCTTGTTACACCTGTTATTCTTTATGGATGTGAAGTCCAGGGTTGTAGTATCTCTCGTGAATCCTGGAGAAAGATAAAGAAAATACAAAAGAATTTTATAACCTATAATCTCAAAATTAAAGGATGACGCAGGGGCACGCCACCCAGGCACGTCCGCTCTCACAGGACCTTCTTCTTCTCGGCCTAAATAAATTGATGGTTCTTCTATTTCCCTGTCGGGAAATCTACACCCACAACACTCTTCCCCGAGATCTCCCCTTTACTACCGGGAGATCAGCGAAATCTCGCTACCTCGCAAGTTCGTGACTTAAAACCTCCAAACTTTCCTTTCAAATCTTGCGATACCCGATCGGGTGATACAGGTATATCTCCTTCCACATGCAACCATGGGCTAGGCTTAATAGTAAGCGCCTCTCACGACTTCGCAACCTCGCAATCTCGTGACCTCGCAACCTCGCCAGTTGAATCGTTGAGTTTTCACCCTCCTAGTCCGCGAGTCTCCAAGATGTGAGAATTCAATGGAGTATTGACTCCTGTCTCCAGGCAGCACATGTACACCCTTCGGCCGCACAGTCCCACCTTATGCTCTGCCACGCTTCCACAAAAATCTCGGCTCCTCGACACTTCGCGACTCAGCGTTCACACAAATCTCGCTCCTCGGCACTTCGCGACTCGCGAATCCTTTGTGCCACCTGTATTCCACTCGCGCTTTGCTATGGCCCACACTGCTCTCCAGCTGTTGGGATATCGCTATCTCGCAACCTCGCGATCCCCGTGGCCAAATTCTCGGACCTTTTCTTGCGAGGTCCCGAAACAGGATCCCTCGCGCAGATCTAACGGTCCTCCTGTGATCCAGATCCAACGATTGTCCTTCTCTCGCTGCCTCGCGACCTCGCGACTTGGAGTACCCAATGCTTGGAATCTCAACCTGCGAACTCCTGAGTTCGTGAGATCTCTCGATCTCTCGCAACTTGTCCTCCTCAGATGAACGGCCACGATTCTCTCGCCACTTCGTCGCCTCGCGTCCTCGCGCCTCGTGACTTTGAACACCCAATACTTGGGCCTTTAACCTGCGATCTTCCGAGTTCGCGAGATCTCTGATCTCTGCCACTTGTCCTCTCAGATGAACGACTATGATCCTCTCACCACTTCACTACTTGCGAAACTAAAGGGCTCCCCTTTCGGTCCTCCAATGTCCGAGTCTGCGAGATGAAAATCTCCTGACACGCGTCCTCCTCAACGAACGACTCTGATCTTGTAAGGATATCGCATCTTGTGATATCGCTGCTCTTGCTACAAAACTTTCGGGTCTTCAACTCCCGAGTCCCCGATACATGATACCACGTGTAGATCCTACGGCTCTGGTGACTCTGAATCGATGACTCTGTCTCTCCTGAGCTCCAAACCCTTTGGAATCTTCTCATCGTAACCTCCCTGCACCTCTACAAGATCTAACGGTCCTCGGAACTTTGTGAAATCTCTTCAGAAGATTTCGACCGTCCATTCTTCCATGGTTAATCCACGAAATGAAAAGGAGTATCTCTCCACGAGATTTCCTTGCCGCTTCGTCAACCTACGATGCTTCTTCCTGACTCAAGTCTCACTTATCTACACTGATCTTCAGCGACTTAGAGGCTTATCCTTGCTGAGATTTTCCACAACTTCAGTCTTTAGAAAGAACCCTTGCGCGCACTCCTTGCGGAAAATATTCAAGCACGTCTAAGTGTTGAAGTTCTCTTGACTCTGCGCACACCTGCAGCAGCAGTCTTTCAAAGTTTCTTCTCAGATACACGACTGAGACTTCCTCCCTTAGCTTGCACACTCCTTGCACGGCTCTGTGCCTAACTGCACCTTCGCGACGAATGAGAACAAAATCTATCTCTCTCTCTCTGAGCCTTCTGTCAACGCACCCCTTGCGGACGACTTCAACTGCACTCCTTGCAAGAATCCTTACTCAAAAGAGAAACAATTGTAACTCACTCCACTTCCTCTCAGATTTCAATCTCGACACATGAGATCATACACACACAGCATAACAACCAATGCATAACATGAAGAAATATTCATAAGCAGAGCATTCAACACACGTACATGGAGAATAACACAACAGCCATGAATCTGAATCAACTTATTCTATTAATTCAATATCTATACATGGATGTTCTTCTATAGCTCTCTGCTACTCTCCTATGCTCTCTAGATTCTTCTTACTCCTTTTCTGATCATCTTACCATAATACAATGAGGGTGTCTATATCCC
>SNQJ01S0023131.1:8262-28059 GCA_010110895.2 Picea sitchensis
CGTTGGTGATTAACTAACTTCCTAAGATTAACGGTTACATGAATGAACAATGTCAAACCGTTTACATTTCTATTTTAACTACTTTGTTATTTCAATAATGAAAATATACAAAACAATATTTCATGTTTGCGTTGACCGAACTTCCTTCTTCTGTCTTAAGACAACGAATACATTTTCCCAAAAACTTCACCAAAACTCTGGGAGCTTCTGGTATATCTTTTGCCTCAAATATGAAGAAATTTTTCTGTAATTCGGGCAGACGATCTTCAATTATCTTCCTTGTGAACTTAATAGTTTGCAAATTTAAGTTCGACATCACTATCCATTTGTTGATTTTGGTGACATTGATTACCTTTATTTTTTGGATCTCCACCTGCATTTCCTCTGAATCTTCCTTGAATCTTAGCTAGTGCTTGACAATGTTAATTTCTCCTAATAACCTCGAATAGTTGTTTTTTCCAATGTTCAAAGAATCTTTTTCTAAAAGATAAAAAATTCCTTGACAATCATCATTGACCTCTCTGGTTATTCTTTTGTTTTCTTCCAGGTCTGCCTCCCACACCTTGAGTATTACATCTCCTTTAACCTGCTCTGAAACATATAGTTTTTGAATATTTTCGACCTCCTCCTTTGTTGAAAGGGCCACTGCTTTTTGGAAAGTCGTCCTAGCTATTTTCACTTCTCTTTCTTTCAGGAGAATGTTCTCCAAAGCTTTACTTGTTTCCTGAAAGTAATTCTAAATAAATTCCAGATTTAAAAACACTCCCTGTTGTTCCTCTTCTATCTTCAAATGTATTCCCAATACCTGGGCCTGGAAAATTTCAAGGTCTACCACTTGATTTGAAATGGAACTAATCATATCTTGTAATTGTTTATTTGTTTCTTCTTGCTTTAGGACCTATGCTTGAGTGACCTATATTTTCTGATTTTCTTCCTCTAAGCTTGCTTTTAGTGTCTGAATCTCTTGAATGTCATTCAATCTAGCTCGTTCTAGACCCTTTTTTATCCCCCAACTGATATTTCTTTCAGTCTCCTTTAATTGATCCTGTAGTTGATCTATCATCTGTTCTTTCTGCTCCAACATAGTTGTCAAACTACCCACATAGTATAAATTCGCCGATGCTAAGGCTCCCATTGTGCCTGCTATCTCTGCAACGAATTCTCCTTCTTTAAGTTTTTGTCCATCTATAATGATTTTGTGCTTTTTAATCATGATATCTCCTCTAGGATGCATTTCCTATTTTAGGATAGCCTTTCTCTTCTTACTGAAAAAATAATTGGAAGGAGGAATCTCATCTCTAGAAATAGGCTCAAGATCACTTACGTATAGATCTCCCTCATGGGGGTTTCCATAAGTAGACTGTAATGGAGTCAAGGAAGTAATGGGACTTCCAAGTTCTGTAGATGTTGTTCCTCCTACTTTTTTCGAAAAACTCTCAGGGATTTCTAAGGGTGTTTCCAACTCCTTTCCTTTCCCTATCTCTGATTTTTCTGTCTGAGGGACTCCTGTTTCCTGTGAAGGAATTTCACTCTCCTTCATTTTCCCTTTTGTATTATCTTTTTCTTGTACATCTATTTCAAAGCCCGGGGGAGGCCCTTCCTACTCTGGAGGAGGAGTCGTGGATTCACCTTGCAAAATTTTTGGCAAACAACTTTGCCTATGACTTTGGAAAGATATAAAACCATTCTGCAAGTCGGGTGATAAGGCCTGTACCCTGTTCAATACCTCTTCATAAGTTTTAACCTCCTTGAATATATCATCATAAAAAGATTGTTCATTTTCATAAGCTTTAAAATTACGGTGCATCAAATGTCTGCTTACTAATTGATAAGGGTCATGCTTTTTGTGCTCAATATCTACCAGTTTTATCTCCTCTAATGCCTCGGCTTCCACTTTAGAATGGCCAAGGTTTAGTAATGAAAATTTCCTGACATACACAGGGAAGATTGGCCAGGATTTCTTTTGAGCTACCTTTATCTCTATCCCAATACCACCTTTTACTATTTGATATGCTACCTCCCTCAATACCAGTCTGTCTGGGAGGAATTTCGGAAGTGCGCGAGGGGGAATTGAGCACCCATAAACCCTAATGTAAGAGAAGTTTTCTTCAAAAAACCAGTCAGCTATTGCTTTGAGATTTTCTGAGACTACCTCAGGAATGCGAGCGGGTTCACAGCCATAAAACATTTTATGCATTGGAATTATTACGAAATGACAAATTTCGTAAAATGCATCCTTAGAATTTTCTTCCCAAAGTGCATAATGATATTCATGAATGGGCTCGGGGCAAGTTATGTTCCAACTCCAATTCATCAGGGGAAATGGAGTCATAAAGAAAATTGCATCCATGATGTACGCTGACATATAAAGGGCCACTGGTTGACCTTTAGATTTTGCAACTCTATAATTTGAAACTTCTTGTGCTAGGTTATCAAACATAATCTTACTCCAGTTGAAAGTGTATCCTTCTGAAGCTTCTTCTAAAAAGGGCACCCATTCTGTAGGAAAATGGCAGGGATCCTTTTTCCTGAAAAGTCTACACAACATAATTGCTACATAGACCATGTATTCATTCAAAGATGTCGTGGCATAAACCCCATGGGTATCGGCCCTAAACTTTGATGGACATCTCCACCATTCTCTAATTAAATCGGGATAAGTTCGGTCTGCCTCAGTACACTTTTTCCTTTGAAATTCAACCTTTTCTTGGACATATCATTGGTTTAGGGTTCAATTTCCATGCCACCCAAACCGCATCAAATATGCATATGCATGGCATGCTTTGTAATGAGAATGAAACCCCTCCCAGTTGTGATAAGGCCATACAAGGCTTAAACAAAAAACGTAGACTAATTTATCACATCTTGAAAAAATTCATGCGTGAAATTCATCCCAGTTGTGATGAGGCCATACAGGGATTAAACAAAAAACGTAGACTAAGTTATCACAACCTGAAAAAGTTCATACGTAAGGGAGAAAAAAACATTAGTGCTATAGGAAATACCGTCGTTCCAGTGTCCCGTGTGAATTCCAGCCAAACCACATCGAATGTAAATAAGCGTCACATGTTGTTTAATCAGAGTGAAATTCATCCCAGTTGCCATTAGGTCATCCTACCCTTAAACAAGAAATGTAGACTAAGTTACCACAACTTGAAAAGTTTCATGCGTGAGAGAAAAAAATACATTGCTACGCTACCTTTTAGAGAGAAACTGACATATCACAATCTAAAAAAAATGTTCGTGCACAACACAACATAAACAGGTATGGTTGCATATCCTGCAATGGTCATGCAACTGTCCAAGAGGGAAAAGTCACATTTCATGGGCTAGAAGCAACACCGTGAACTACTACCAATGAAAACCAACAAACACTTTCTACCCATACTTCCTTGCGAAAGAAAGATGCAAGACATACCTACATGAAACAAATCAAAGACACTCCTTCCATTGGTTGTGCAATTTGTGATCAATTGAATTGCTCAAAAAATAATAAGTATTTGATGCCTGATTTGGAAGTAGAATACCTCTGCTTGATAGCACATGATAAAAAAAATTCCAGTGGAAATTTTTTTCTTCCATGCAAACGGTCGCTTGAAAATGGAAAATTGCCACAATTTGCAACCCCTGAAAAAATAATATGTAATACACCACTACCAGATGTAAGTGCACTTATAGAACTTGAATAGAGACTTGTGTCTCTGCGAATTGAATTTGCACAAATCAAACCCCGGGGCTACAAACCACCCCAGATGGGCTTAACAAGATCAATTATTAATGTGCATGTTCAACTATATGTTGTGCAAAAATCCTTGCCACAATTCATTAGCAATACAATGACAATTGTTGTGGCTCTAAAAAGACGGTTGCGATACAAAAATGCGTATCAGAGAGGAAAAGTGCATGTACATGTTGTTATGAAAGCATTAAAGGAATTATGTTCTAGGGCCCTGTACAAAGCACAAAACATTTGTATAAAGGAGAACGAGAACAATGTTCTTAGAGAAGAGGATGAGAACTCTGCAGAGACTCTCGAAAATGCTAGTGAATTTGATACAAGTGATGAATCAGAGAATGAAACACCTGCTGAGACATTGGTGCATGGATTCACCGATTCATAGTGCATTAGTGACTTGCAAGACAAGATTGTCGAAATTGCACCTATTGAGGGGAAACGTCCACTTGGAATATTCAAGGAAAGATTCGCTGAGGAAATGAACTGTTAGGATATTTAGACACTTAGGATTTAGTTAAGATCTACTTGGTCTAATGTGTCATTAGGTAAAAGTGTGTTTCTTTAATATTCATTAGGATGCATTTGTAGTTAGGAAATCCGACGGTCACGATATGTTCCTGACATAGAGTGATCCGACGGTTCATACTCTCCTCGATCTTAACGACCATTGATCTATGGCTTAACACCCTATTGTCCCATGATATCTATTTAAAGAGCATGGAGGGTCATTTGTCGATGATCGATTGTGAGAAAATCTCTTCTAATCTCTTTCTTTGCATTAATAAATTGCTCCAAGTGGCCGTGTTGGTTGGGGCCGTGGATGTTTCCCCGTAGGGGTTTTACCACGTGAAAACATCGGTGTGTTGATCCTTGATCTAGTTATGTGAGTGGTTATTGAAGGTGTTCATCCTCTATTGGAATACCTGCGTTGTCGAACATGGTATCAGAGGCTGTTTGAAGACCCACTCCTGTTGTAGATCGAGATCGTGAAGCCGAGTTGCCTCATCTACATTTTATGTCATTTCCGTACATTTATGGGCTGAGAGGACTGTTTCATTGATCCCAAAGCACTCATTTCAGTCAAGAATACTTTTCGTTTCACTCAAAAAGGTTTCCGTTTGCCCAAGATACGACCATTACAGTCAGATCCGGAGGTATAAAGCCTGATTACACATTTTTTAAATTTCTGCAAAGTTTTATTTCAGTTTTATTTCTATTTGATATTATTTGTTTCCAGGTTGCTACTCTTTTATATCTGAGTATGCTCTTTTCTTCGTGCCCTGTGCGATCTTCGCAATTTTTTTTCTTGTGTGAAAAGAGTTTTTTTTTAGCACGCTCCCCAAGGTCGTCTTCAACAACAACAACGACAACAAAAACACCCCCAATCCTCCTTCTGAAAATTACAATATGTTTTTAGACCATTTGGTTAAAATTTGCCTTATTAAGTAAGAGGTCTTGAGTTCAAGTCTCTCCTTTGTTACCATTTTTGAAAAAGTTCATGCTAAAATTGTAAAGTGTATTTCACTTCAAGTATAAAAGTGAATCACTATAAGTAGCTTTAATATTTTATTTTAGAGTTATTTATTTTGCATGCATCTTTTCTGTTATAAGGTAACTTCATTGTAAAAGTGACCCCCACTTCTCTTTATAAAAGTGGGTCACTTCATAAAGCATCTTACAGTATCACGTGGTCATTTGGTTACTGTTTATGCTTTTTTTTTTAAAAGGGCATGACTCTCACATCCGAAGTCCGTTTTTAGTGTTGTTTTTTTTTAAACCGCATAAATTTTCGATCTCTTTCCATCCAGATCACCAGTTTTAGTTTTTAAATCCATATTATCTACATATTTAATATGACTTCTACAAGTAATCTCTTGCTTACCAACACCAACTACTTCCAATGGAAATCTCATATGGAAGATTTATTAAGAAGTAAAGGCTTGTACCGGATTACCTTGGGAAATGAAAAATCACCCACTGATGATGATAATAAAGTAAAATGGGCCAATAGGAGTGACGAAGCACGTGGACTAATCAAAATGTCCATCTCTCCTTATTTATGGTACCACCTCCAAGAAATTGATGACCTCGAAGAAGCTCGGGATAAGATTGAATCTGTGTTTGGTAAACTCAATATTATTCGAGCACACTAGTTAGAAAATCAAGTAATGACCTTGAGTCCAAGTGATTTTTCTTGTCTTGGAGACTATCTATCTAAGTTTAAAACACTCAGAATTTCATGTGAAGAATGTAAGATAAAAATGGAGGAAGAGTGTTGCATCTATCTTATTCTTTCTAAGATAGGTAGTGCATATTCTGTGTTTGCATCTACCTTTTATTCCATGAGAGAGGGTCTAGGGAAAGCTTATGAAAAACCCACTCTTGAGTTTGTGATGCTTTGATTAGAGAGGAAGATAATCTTGTACAACTTGGAGTGATCAACACTATAGGTACCTCCAACAAAGCCCTAGTTGCCCAACAGAAAGATAAACCCAAGTATCCCAAGAAGCAACATCCTCGCTACAACAACAAGCAACATAAGGGTCCCAAACTCACTCAGACAGCTTTCGCTCCTAATAGTGAAAAAATGAGAAAAATATAAAAGTAAGAATACTAACAGACATTGCAACTTTTGTGATAAAGATGGTCATGATGAGTCCAAATGTTTCAAGAATATGGCAGCTTTAGAAGCAATGATGAAGAAGCACAACATCAGTATTGATTCTTCTTCTTCTTCTTCTTCTCATGGACATGCACTTTCTGCTTCTGGTTTCTCCTTCAATACAAATTCTACTTCTACTTCTACTTTTGATGAGTGTCTTATTGATTCTGGAGCATCTAATCATATGGCTAAGGATAGAGCCATATTTTCCACTCTAAATGAATGTAACACGAAGAAAATATTTGTTGGTGATGATAGATCTCTTAGTGTTGAAGGATCTGGAACAGTTCAAGTAGAAAATGGTCATTTCAATGATGTATTATGTGTTCCAAGTATTTCTTGTAACCTTCAATCAGTATATCAAATCACTCATTTAGGTGAAGGTAAAACCATAGAGTTTTCACCTCACCAAGTTGTAGTCAAGGATCTAAAAGATCCTAACCATGTTCTTGCAACTGGAATTGTTGATGATATTACCAGGTTGTACAAAATTGACAACTTTGGGTCATCATCTTTTTCATCAGTTTTGTTGCTCATAGAGATGACTTGAGAAAACTTTGGCATGAACGGTTTGGTCATCTAAACTATCGCTCATTGAAAAAACTATGTAATCAACAGATGGTGACTGGTCTTCCTCCCGTTTCATGAAGAGATGGTGTTTGTGTCGGTTGTGTTCTCGACAAACATCATTGGGACAATTTTGACAAACGTGCCTCTTGGCACGCTTCAGGTCCTTTGCAGCTTGTTCACAGTGATTTGCGTGGTCCATTTTCTTTCCCTTATTTTTCTGGGTGCAAGTATTTCTTAACTTTCATTGATGATTTTTCCAGACATACTTGGGTTTACTTCTTAAAAATTAAGAGCGAAGTTTTTGACAAGTTTTTGGCCTACAAGGCCCTTGTAGAAAAGCAATCTAGACATCAAATTCAAAATTTAAGAACAGATAATGGAGGCGAATATGTGAACAATAATTTTACAAGTTACTACACTACACAGGGCATCCAAATGAAACACACTGTTCCATATACACCACAACAAAATGGTGTTGGTGAGATAAAGAACCGCACATTAAAGAAATGGCTAATTGTATGATCCGATCTAAGGGATTAAGTCTAAAGTATTGGGAGGAAGTAATCAACTGTGAAAATTACATAGTCAATCACACTCCCACAAAGGCTCTTAAAAATATAGCACTGGAAGAATCTTGGTCTAAAATTAAACCATATGTAAGTTACTTATGTGTATTCGCTAGTATAGCATGGGCTCACATTCCTGATGAGAAAAGGAAAGCATTGCAACCTAAAAGTGAGAAGTGTATATTTTTTGGTTATTCTGAAGATGTCAAAGGTTATAGACTTCTTCAACCTCATTGTAATGAAATTATTCTTAGAAGAGATGATAAATTTGATGAAAATCTTTTGGCCTGCAATCCTAATTCGATAGTTGTGCCTTCTTCGACCTGCGAGCCATCTTCAGCGTTTGTGCCTTATTTTGTTCCTATTCTGGTTTCTTCTTCAGATGATGATAGTGAGGATGAAAATCCACCTCCACCTGCTCATCTTCCTCCAGATGAGTCCTTTGAACCTGAACCAACACCAGTTCCACCGCTTCCTAGATGGGCCAGTTCAACACGAGAAGCAATTGGTGGTCTTGTTGGTGATCCTTTATATCAACATCGAACACGTTCACAGTTCCAGCGAGCCTCTTCTCTTTTGGCTCATGTTTCAGAGACTCATGATCTAGAGACATTTGCAGAAGATTCAGGTCATCTAGATTGGGATACAAAAATGAATGAAGAGTATTGTTCTTTAATGGAAAACAATACTTGGGATCTTGTACCTCTTCCAAAAGGAAGAAAAATTGTCAGATGTAAATGGGTCTATAGAACTAAGTATGCATCAGATGGAAGTGTTGAAAGACACAAGGCTTGGTTAGTTGCCAAAGGATTTTCGCAAGTTGAAGGAATTTACTATAATGAAACCTTTTACCCTGTAGCCAAAATGAATTCCATCAGCCTTGTTCTTGCCCTTGCCGCCTCACATAAATGGGAGGTCCATCAGATGGATGTTAAATCCGCCTTCTTGCATGGATATTTGAAAGAATAAATCTACATGGAACAACCTCCTGGATATGTCCAGAATGACTCTAGCCTTGTTTGTCTCCTTAAGAAATCTCTTTATGGTCTTAAGCAAGCTCCTCGAGCTTGGTATGCCAAAATGTATAACTTTCTTATTGCCACTGGCTTCTCTAGATGCCATTATGATCCTAATGTCTATACCAAGAAAGTAGGAAGCCATCTCATAATCCTTGTCCTTTATGTTGATGACCTTATCCTTATTGGTAGTGACTCAAAACTTTTAAACCATGTGAAAACCAACCTTAAGAAGAAATTTGAAATGACAGACTTAGGCTTTTTGCACTATTTCCTTGGACTCCAAGTTTTGCAAACCAATGAAGGAATTTTTCTTTCTCAGTCTAAGTATGCGTGTGACCTTCTTCGTCACTTTCACATGGATGATTGTAAACCATATCCTTATCCCTCCTAGTCTGAATTCAATATTACTTCCACCTGTACTTCTCCTAAAGTTGATGCCACCCTGTACCATCAGTTAGTTGGTAGCCTCTTATACTTGACTCATACACGTTCTGATCTTTCCTTTGTTGTTGATCGTATTGCCCGGTATATGCAAAAACCCCATGAAATCCATTGGAAAGAAACTAAAAGGATACTTCACTATGTCTGTGGTACAGTTCAGTTTGGGATACATTACAGTTTAGGGGGGATTCCTTTATTGGTTGGTTTCACTAATTTAGATTGGGTCGACGACCCTGATGATCAGAAGTCTACTGCAGGTTATGTTTTCAGCCTTGGTTCAAGACCTGTCACTCGGGCTTGTAAGAAACAACATGCTATTGCACTTTCTTTAGAAGAAGTAGAGTACCGAGCAATGGTAAATGCAAGTCAGGAAGCCTTGTGGCTTCAATAGATCCTTTCAGATTTTGGATTCCAGCAGCAACATATGACCAACCTTTGGTGCGACAATTAGAGTGCCATATGTTACACATTATTTTCATCACTACTATGACCGTTAATGATGTAAACCTGTTTGTTGCCTTCAAAGGGGTCAGTGGCCTAAATTCCTGAAGAAATAAGGGAGAAGAACTTTATCTGAGAGAAGAAATTGGATTTTCCTTTGTAAAAACCTTATTAAGGAGGATTTCTGCAGGTTGCTCTATACATAGGGTGTGGAAATGCCTGATTTCCGTAGGTTGCACTATAGCTAGGTCGCGTAGTTTCCACAGGTTGCATTACAACTAGGGTGTGGTGGCCTTCGTATGTGGGAAAAACGAGCATTTTCTTGATTCTTCTAGATGGAGAAGCTTCTATGGTGAGGTGGCTTTTGAATGTTTTGGATCTTACTCGCTTTCATGATTTAGTGGGATCATCCTAACCTCTTCACCTTATCTTCTTCAACTTATAAAAGGAGAGGAACTCTCATGGAGAAAGTGAGCTTGGATTTATTTGGATTGAGCTTGGGAAATTTATGTTGGATTTGAGATTTTCTTTGTCAAGATAGATTGTGAGTAGCTATCAGATCCATAGTCTCAGAATCCTTGGAGCAAGAAGTGTGTGGGAAGCAAGGAACTATTGGAAGGAACCTGACAACATCAAGGAATCTGGTTGTATCTTTCTTCCACATTATATAATACAGTGGCATGTTTCTTTCTCATAAAATCATTAGCATTTTATTACATGACTCCTTGATCACATGTTTAGGTTTTCATTGAATCTACTATAGTTGCTTTCACTTTGGTTGGTTTGTGTCATTGCAGATGTGATCTCACAAGAGCAACGAAGTGAAGCGAGGACAACAAAGATATAAGGAAGTGACATTTAAATGTATGTCTCTCATCTTTTGTTTAGTAGTAAATTTGATGATTAGAGCCTAGGGAAAGCACCATGTCCTATCGTGTTTTGTTCTAGATCTAGGTGGATCTAGGGAGATTAGTTTATGTCTGCATTTACCAATTTATCTGTTAACAAAATTGGCGAGTCCACTGGGGAACATATTGTTTTCTTATTTTGTCTTTCTTTCTTTCTTTGATTGCTTGGTTTCTGTTTTCTAAGTCACTGGGAGATCCATCTTGACTCTCTAACTATTAAACTTCACTGGAAAACCTTCTTAATTTTTAATTTTTTTCCATTTTTGTTTGCTTTCCGCACCCTGTTTTGAGGGACAATGTGGCGACTTAGGATTTCCACACCCTACTTGTTTAGACCAGTGTGGAAACTCTGCACCCTACCCATATCTGGCCTGCGAAAATCATGGATTTCCGCACTATGTTAGTCTACAGCCTGCGGAAATTGTGAAAATTTTGATTTTTGATTGTTTTTTCCTTACCCAGACCTTGGATTTGGTTTTGGGGTGAATTTTTGGGTTTGATTATGATCTATTTACGGTCTGCTTGACAGTTTTAAAACTGATTTTAACCATCTTTGATTTGTTTTCCTTTGAAATATTTTGCCTCTTGATTTGAGTGTCTTTCAGTTACAAAGCATCGTTTTTCTTTAGAATTGTTTAGTGAAAGAATACTTCTTTTTCTGAATAAATCGTGTTAAAAGAGAAACTTAGTTTGGGTTGTTTTTGTTTTGAAGGATTTGCTATTTAGTGTCTCTTTGAAACACACAATTGTAATTTCTTGCCTTATATTAGATTGGGGCTTCCTTGCATTTGAAGTAGCGAAATTGCATGATTCTTGGCATTTTTTGGTCTTAAATTCTGAAATTTTTTGGTGTATTGGTGTATAGTCTATTTTTCTCATTTCTTGAAGATATTGATATTGATGAGTTTTAAAATTTTGGGACATTGGGCATATGGGAATGATAAAAAAAATCTCCTTCTCGTAGCATAGCTTTCATCGAAATGAAAAGATTGCATCTTCATCTCTTTGCATAACTTTTGAGTCGGTCAAAACACCATATTGTCCACCATTTTCCTTTTGAGTAACAACAACCATAAAATAAAGCGCTTATAAAAATTGATTAGATATTTTTATATTTTCTGGTAGCACACCTACATTAGATTAGTTGTAGGGCTTTGGAATAGGTGTGAAAGATAACTTTCCAAAGTTGCAAACAAACATAGAATCTTGCATCAAGGAGCGGTGAAATCCACTTGCTACATTTTGTCCTGGGAAGCCCTTCTAACACAAGGGTCAATCACGAGGTCGCATTGAGACTGGTAGAGTTACTCACCCTGCTTTGTTGGTCTTGGTGTAGAGATTGTGCGTATTATGGGGGTCGCTTGAAGGTATACCCACAATGATGAATGGAAGCCTTTCAAGTTGATTTTGAGCTAGATACCCTTCCCTTGTGCGTGCATCGCACTGTTGACTGTTTCCCCGGGCATCACTGTAGTAATTGGTAACCTTAGTGGCCTATATCTTTAGGGTCTTTACACAAGGTGAATGTGGAGGGGCAAGTATTCACGGTACCTGGAATCGACGTTGGCCAAATTCACTTGGGCTCCTTGGAGGGTATACCCACTATTATGTGTGGGAGCTTGCACCAAGGCGTAAGTCCGTTAAGCAGGTCATCAACGTAAATTTTCCACCCGATTTATCTCAGCCCCTTCTTACATTGTTCCTACGATGTTGGATTTCATCACCAACTAGTGTGCTCATTGTGAGAAGGTTTTGTTTGCTTGCTTGCTTACTAGATTTTTAGCGTGTGTTGTTTGTTCTCTCTAGCAGACTCTAGGTTGGTTTTTTATTTCATGGTGTCAGTTCCCGAAATGACTAATGAAGGAACCCCTGCTCCAGAGGAACCTTTTGTTTTTCCTTCTTACAGAAACATTGGTCCTCCTCACATCACTACTTTGAGCCTTCCAGGTCTCACAATTGGATTATCGGTATGGTTGTTTTCCACCCAAGTAGTCTCGAATGCAGTTAGTGCTTCATTTGTAAACACTTCCCCCCAAGAGAATCAACCTCATGTTGATCCTTTGCCTTCTTCACCGGTAAAATATTCTTCGCCTCCTTCCCTGGCAAGGTCTCCTTCCATTTCATCTTCTTCGTTGAGTGAAATATCTGAAGCTAGTAACTCGGTAGCTAAGAATAAGAAGAAAAGGAAGAATAAGAAGAAGAAAAATAAGCAAGGATCCACACTTCCAACCACTGCCGGACGTGTTGGAAAGAAACCAATTACTGTTGATCGTGTTGGGAGTGTTGATGATGCCAAGAACACCCAAACAACCCGTAAACCCAAGTACCCTTGCAAGATTTGTAAGGGTAGCCATCTTCTTAAGGATTTCCCTGGTCTATCCAAGGTTATAGAAGCATGGTCTCCACACCCTTGCCAACCCATGTCGTCAACCTCTGAACAACATGTTGGTGACCTCCTGTCAACTAGTCACGATACCGTTGGGAAGAAGAAAAGTAGAGTCAAGTTCTCGTGTATGTTATGCAAAGAGATTCATCTAACTCACCTTTTCCCTCATATGGATGAAGCCTCGAAATTACTGGAAGACACGACTGTTTCATAGCCCCAAATTCCAGTTGCTTATCGCAAGCTTACTCTTGACCCACCTGTAGTTGATGGAATGATCAATATGGTCCCTTCGTCAGTCAGTCCAGTTGATCATGTAGTCAATCTGGTCACGTCCTTCATTGAACCAGTTGACAAAGTGGTTGATCCGATCCCATTCGCAGTCAATCCCACTCTCCTGCTAGAGAGTGAAACCCAAGCAGTCGATCCGTTTCCACCCTTCGACCCCATTCTCCCCTTGGAGAATGAAACCCAAGTGGTCGATCTGATCTTGTCAACAGTTGATCCTACTCTCTCGCTCGAGAGTAAACCCGATACTGCCCACGTTTTTCTCGTTGATATAGAATCTACTGTACTGGGGGTTATTCCTCCTTCTCCTATGGAACCCCCTCCAAGTAATGAGTCCATCCTTTTCAATTGGGGTGTGCTAACTGGATCTCGTCTTTCCTCTCACATTTATTTCCAGATTACCAAACAGGTTTGTGGTCGGGACGTTCCTCAAACATTGATAGATGAAGGTGCATCTGTTAGTATTTTGTCCTCTATTGCTTGGCAAGCTTTGGGTTGTCCTCAGCTTGCACCGGTTACACAAAATCTGTTAGCTTTTAACAGAAGAACCAGTCAACCTTTAGGGACCCTTCCTCGATTTCCTGTAACTTTGGGAGGGAAAACTGTCTTTATTGATGTCATGGTAGTCCAAGAGCCCTTGGATTTCGCTTTACTCCTTGGGAGGGATTATGTTTATGCCATGAAAGCTATTGTGTCCACTCTTTTTTCGTGTGATATATTTCCCTCATGATGGAAGAATTGTGACTATTGATCAACTTTCATTCATCAGTCCTGATTAGATTACCTCCCTAAATGGTTCTTATATGCAGACGGTATCACCCCTGCCACAAGTAAATTATGTGGCGTTGTCTCCCATGCATTCCACTGCCGATGAAAATGACTTGGATCTCGTAGTTGACATGGTGACCTCTTCGGTAGGGCTATTAGAGCCCGACCTCCTTACCCCTCTTGCGACCCTCGACATGTGTTCCTTCCAGAGTGTGTTTCTTCCGTCAAATGAAGATCTCTTGGAATCCATGACTAAGTTTTGTCCCTTGACATGGTGTCCTTCCAGAGCATTGTCCTCTTGAAAGCCGCGATCAAGAAGAGCCTCGAGCATGATTTTCTAATTTCAAGCTCGTTAAAAAATGAAACCAGCTTTGAGAATATTTTTCTGCTTTCAAGCCCATTAAAAAATGAAACCAGCCGAGGATATTTTTCGCGTCTCTGTAGAAACCTCGTTAAAAAATGAAACAGAGCTTACGAGCATAATTCATGTTTCTGTGTCAAGCTCATTAAAAAATGAAATAGAGGTATAGGGATTGAACCTAGTTTCTCGAGCATAGTTCTTATCCTGTTTCAAGCTCGTTTAAAAATGAAATAGTTTCCCCCCCTCTCTGTTTGAGTTAAGTCCTTCATTTGGTATTTGAAGCTTCATTTCATTCCCCTTTGCAGTTGGATGAAATGAAGCTTGGGGGGCATATACTTCCAGCCACTGGACTTCATGCTGAAGTTGAGTCGCTAGCTTCTTAAGCTGGGGGCTAAGTACCAACCATCCCTAGATTATGCGTTGGGAAGTCACAAGCATAGTTTTTTCTAGTTCAAGCTTGTGTAAAAATGAAACTAGGTCCAAGCATAGTTTTGTTTAGTTTTTAAGCTTGTGTAAAAATAAAATCTATCCCAAGCATAGCTTTATTTTGTTTTAAAGCTTGCGTATAAATGAAAACAATCCCGATCTTAGTCTTTGTTCTTTCTCATGCTCGTAAATCAATGAGAATGTAACCGAGTATACTTTTATCACTTTTTCGGACTCATAAAGGTTATACGAAAAAGGACAACCCCTGGAGTTCCATTTAATCTCTTTTCAGACTCTCTAAACATGAAAATATTGTCAAGTATTCTTTTATCACTTTTTCGGACTTGTAAAGGTTATGCGAAAAAAGGAACCCTCTAGAGTTCCTTTTAAGCTCTTTTCAGACTCTCTAAACATGAAAAGATTGCCGAGTGATCTTATTCTTTTCATGCTCGTTAAAGTATTTGAAGAAAATGTGTGTTGACTGGTAGTTTATCTCTTTTTCTGTCTCATCGGACTAATTTACGAAAAAGGAACTGAGAGAGTTCTCTTTAAGTGTTTTTCAAACTCTATAAACATGAAAACCTCCTAGTTTTCTCTCTTTGGACTAGTTAAACAAACATCGACAGACCCATATGGGACCGAACCACTCCTTATTAGTGTTTGTTAAAAATACTCTGAGGGACTCGTCCGAAGGATGAGCTTACATTACAAGCATATGTTATCCTTCTCAATCTTGCGTAAAAATAAAGAGGTACTCGCCAAAAATGGTGAGGGGAAAAATTGGGAAAGAAATGTGTCTAAACCTGTATTCCATGGAAGAGTCACTTTTGAACATGACACCCGTTCACTTGATTTGTGTTTAGGTTGGGAAAATCTACTTTTCTCTTGATCATACTCCTTTATAATATTACAAATTGGTTTATGATCTTTGTTGTTGAGTCAATGTTTCCAAGACAGTTGTTGTGTCGTCAACATGTTTAAAGAGATATTCAACCTGGAAAGCCTTCTATTGTGACGACCACTTCTACAGTCCTTCAACCTTCTATTGCATCGGCCATCCCTGAGTCAGTCCTGAATCATTTGTTACTCTAATCTACTTCAAATCTTGTTACTTGTTTTGTGTCATTGATGGGGGATACATTAAGGCCCTCCCGTGATGAGTCTTTTCCTGTCGACTTCAACTCATTATCCAGGAATTAGACTTAGAAACTAATTGGTACCTTGGAACTTGCATGCCTTAATGGCAGTTTCCTCGCTTTCGATAGTGGGTTTTCATTATTGACCCCTGATCGGAAGATTCCACCGAGTGTTCGACCTCAACTCATTGATTCAAATTCGTTGGATTACTAGAGTACCTTGGGAGTCATTGGCATTAATGGTGATTTATCTCTCACTTGTTAACGGTATTCACTAATGACCGGTAATCAAGTGGTTTCTACCATGTTTGACTTCAGCACATGTATTCGCATGGTTAGATTCGTACTATAGAGTGGTGGAGATGAAGACCCTGAATATTTTCTCATAGATTCAGGTTGCGTTGGAGTATATTCAGTTTGTATTGTTGCATAGATCCACATTGTATGTCTCGTGGCTATGTTCAAATTTGAGTCTTTAACACATAGATCCACATTGTATTTTTGGTGGCTATGTTCAGATTTGAGTCATAATGGCATGGATCCACAATGTATGTTTGGTGGCCATGACCTGTATTACTTGACATGGATCTTCGCATGTCGGCATTTATGCTTTGAGTCATTTTTAGTATGAGTATGGGAATTCCTACCTTAGTGATGATATATTATTGTACTTGATTTCCTTGTTTGTTGGCAGGTTTTCGATCGACTGTTCCTTGTTCCCTACACACACTCAACAAAGTATATTAGCCATCACTATGTTCTAACTTCATACTTTGGGGGGCTCTCTGTTACACATTTTTTTTGTCACTACTATGACTGTTAATGATGTAAACCTATCTATTTCCTTCAAAGGGGTCAGTGGCCTGAATTCCTGAAGAAAGAGGGAGAAGAACTTTACCTGAGAGAAGAAATTGGATTTTCCTTTGTAAAAATACTATTAAGGAGGATTTTCACAGGTTGCTCTATACATAGGGTGTGGAAATGCCTGATTTTCACAGGTTGCATTATAGCTAGGTCGCGGAGTTTCTGCAGGCTGCATTACAGCTAGGGTGCGATGACCTTCGTACGTGGGAAAAACAAGCATTTTCTCGATGCTTCTAGATGGATAAGATTCTATGGTGAGGTGGCTTCCGAATGTTTTGGATCTTACTCGCTTTCATGATTTAGTGGGATCATCCTAACCTCTTCACCTTATCCTCTTCAGCTTATAAAAGGAGAGGAACTCTCATGGAGAAAGTGAGCTTGGATTTAGTTAGATTGAGCTTGGGAAATTTACGTTCGCTTTGAGCTTTGATTTGTCAAGATATATTGTGAGTAGCTATCATATCCATGGTCTCAGAATCCTTGGAGCAAGAAGTGTGTGGGAAGAAAGGAACTGTTGGAAGGAACCTGACGACATCAAGGCATCTGGCAGTATCTTTCTTCCACATTATATAATACAATGGCATGTTTCTTTCTCATAAAATCATTAGCATTTTATTACATGACTCATTGATCACATGTTTAGGTTTTCATTGAATATACTATAGTTTCTTTCACTTTGGTTGGTTTGTGTCCTTGCAGATTTGATCTCACAAGAGCACCGCAGTGAAGCGAGGACAACAGAGATATAAGGAAGCAACATTTACAAGTATGTCTCTCGTCTTTTGTTTAGTAGTAAATTCGATGATTAGAGCCTAGGGAAAGTGCCATGTCTTGTCATGTTTTGTTCTAGATCTAGGTGGATCTAGGGAGATTAGTTTATGTCCGCATTTATCGATTTATCTGTTAACACCATCAAGCTCGCCAAAGACCTAGTTCAACATCAGCATAGCAAACACATCGAGATACACATGCACTCCATCAGAAAGTTCATTCATGATCAAGTTATTTAAGTACTCTTTTATCCTACAGAAGATCAAGTTGCAGACATTTTCACAAAGTCTCTTACATAAGCGAAGTTTTCCAAACTTCGATCTATGTTAGGATTTTAGGAAGTTTTCATATGGGGGGATAGGCTCTAACGCCTCCTTCCTTCTCCTATTGTGCCACTATTGTAAATCCTTCAATCCTATCCCAAGTTGTTCTTAAGGGGGGATGTTAGGATATTTAGACACTTAGGAGTTAGTTAAGATCTACTTGGTCTAATGTGTCGTTACATAAAAGTGTGTTTCTTTAGTATGCATTAGTATGCATTTGTAGTTAGGAAATCTGACGGTCATGATATGTTCCCAACATAGAGTGATCTGATGGTTCATACTCTCCTCGATCTTAACGACCATTGATCCGTGGATTAACACTCGATTGGTCCATGATCTCTATTTAAAGAGCATGGAGGGTCATTTTCCGATGATCGATTGTGAGAAAATCTCTTGTAAAATCTCTCTGTAATCTCTTTCTTTGCATTGATAAACTGCTCCAAGTGGTCGTGTTGGCTGGGGTCGTGGATTTTTCCCTGTATGGGTTTTACCACGTGAAAACATCGGTGTGTTGATCTTTGATCTGTTTATGTGAGTGGTTACTGAAGGTGTTCGTCCTCTATTGGAATACATGTGTTGTCGAACATGAACTTCCCAACACTCTTCTATGGATATCCACGTCCCACTGACATTACAAAACAATTCAGTTATCATAAAATAGTTTGATGGGAGCTGCTACATTCAAGCGGTGACTTCTCCTGTCACATAAAAAATTTGTTTTTCAAAACAATGTGCATAATAATAGAACAAGTGTTGTCTTGCATGTGGGTCCAAATAATAAAAGGCCAGTTACAAGGAAGAAAGTTGTTGGCCAAGGATTTCAAGTACAAAGTAAACCTAGAAAAAATCCTGAAATCTGATATTGGATACATAGATTTGAAAAACATTCGCATATCTCCTGACTATTTGCAACAAAACAAGAAAACTATTTTTGCAATGATCCGAAAATTGGGCCCGCCAACATTTTTCATCACATTTACAAGTGCAGAGCATTGTTGGGATCCATTGGTGGCTATCGTATCTGGCTTGCATAGGAACAGGAAACGTAAAAAACAAACTGATACACTGGAAAATAATGACATTGATTAGCTCATAAGAATAGACCCAGTGACATGTGATCGCTACTATAGACATAGAATAAATTCTTTGAGACAATTGATATGCCATGATGAAATGTTTTTCGGAAAAATATCGGACTACTTTTTTGTGACTGAATTCCAGAATAGGAGAAAGAACATGACCACGCACTCTTGTGGATAGAGGGTGCACTAGTCTATGGAGATGACAACAATTCAAAGATCAAACAATTTGTGGACAAACACATAACATGCAACACAGATCATTTGGATCCAGAACTTGCCAAATTTCATAGAAATTATCATACAAGAAGTTGTAGAAAAATGAAAAAACTCTGATTGCAGATACAACTTTCCCCTGCCGCCAATGAGAGCAACAAGAATCATAGACCCACTTAGTTTAGAGGAAAATGTTGTTGTTGAGAAATCTAAATCCTTGTTCGCATTTCTAGAACAAGGAGATTTTGACGAGTTGATGAGATTCGATGAATTCTTGATAGAGCTAAATCTATCAGAAGATGAGTACATCCAAGCCATACAATGTACGCTTAAACAACCAACAATTTTCCTTAAACGAAAAATTTCCCATATTTGGAACAACAGTTTCTCCAAGGACATGTCAGTTATGTGGAATGCAAATACAAATGCGAGTATGCCCTCAATGCATATGCTGCAACATCGTACTATACCTCGTATATGACAAAGGTTGACAAATCTATGACAAGTGCATTCAGAAGAATACACAAAGAACAGGAAAGAAGTCATATTGATGCCATACAAATGATACGTATGCTTGGTAATACATTTCTTAATCTTCAACAAATGTTTGCTCAACAAGTAGTCCACATTGCACTTTCCCTGCCCCTCAATTGTAGTTCAAGAAAATGTGTCTTCATAAACACATCTCCACTTGAGAAACATGTTGATTAAGGTTGGTTGTCATTGATGTCAACCCTTGAAGAAAGACCCGTAGCACAAAGTTTTGGGTAATGGACCCAATAGTGTTTGATGTAAATATGACTCATTATTGTTTTGTCATGGTTGATAAGAAGTAAATA
>SNQJ01S0023131.1:28069-58146 GCA_010110895.2 Picea sitchensis
TGAGGTTTACAAATGATATCTAAGCCGAAATTATGAGGAAAGTGAAGAAAAGAAGGTCGAAATGCAAGGAAGGATAAATTCTTTTGATGGTGCTTTCTAAGGTTGATTACAGGTTGGTGCATGGTTGATGCACTTGTTTATGGTACAGGTTGATTACAGGTTGGTGCATGGTTGATGCACTTGTTTATGGTACAATTTGGTGCATGGTTGATGCACTTGTTTATGGTACAGGTTGATTACAGGTTGATGCATGGTTGATGCATGGTTCAGATTTATTGGTACAGGTTTACAACAGTATATCTCATAGTGATAGTGTGATAGTGGTTCCATAATTCTACTTCTACTTTAGGGTGGCAGGACGGGGCAAGGACAGGTGGTTGTAACCACCTTCCGGTTGTAGCCGAAGAACATAGGGGGTTGTAGCATCCTTCTGGTTGTAGCCAAAGAATTGGGGAGTTGGAGCTTCCCTCAGGTTGTAGCCTGAGTAACTAGGAGGTTGGAACCTCCTTCCAGTTGCAGCTATAAAACAAAGGAAGTTGGTGCTTCCAATGAATGTAATTCTTCAAGACATATAAGAAAAATCATTCTGTGGTTTTCTCCCGATTTGGGTTTCCACGTAAAACACTGGTGTACTGTGCATGTGTGTGATTGATTATTTATTACTGCTCATTATTGGATAATAATTCTACATTGATATAACATTTGAATAAAAAGGATTATAATTACGTTATTACTGATTCACCCCCCCTCTCAGTAATCCAACAAAACACACATTTGTTCTTAAACCATCGCTTTTGCTAGAACAAGAGCCTGACAATTCAGACATGTTATCTCTCTCTATTATTGATTATTACCTCCAGCACCCATATCCTATTAGGCATATCTTCTTAGAAGAATTCATATCGCATTACAATTAAAATGGTGCGCCCATATCAAAAAGAAAAAAACCCTCTGTGATACGGTTTGTCAAATACAATAAACATTCCGACAATGAAAACTATTGTAGAGAAAAACTTCTACTATACGTTTCGTTCGATGAAAACGAAGAGACATTAAAACATAACTTTTGTACATGGGAAGCTGCCTATGTTGCCTCTGAGACTATAGTGCAAATCAATGAAGCTAGATTTACTTACAATGTTAATTGAACATGCGGTGATCTAGAAATGGTAGTTAATGAGCTAGAAAACCCTGACAATATTGATGAGTCATTCACAAACCAAAAAACAACCAGAACTCCCTGCAAGTCCTATGAATTGCAAGCGGATTTGCCTCGTCCTCGAGCAGGTGGCAGTGAAAAACGTATCAATCTTGGTTTTCAAGTCACAAAACATCATTTACTTATTGAAAAGAATGAATACCACAGAATAAGATGTCTATTGAATCGAGAACAACAAACAATTCTAAAGGACATTGCGCTTAAAAAATGCTTGAACATTGACACTCATGTGCACTTGTTCCTTACAGGCGGAGCAGGAACAGACAAGACATTCACAATGAAAGAACTGTTCCAAATGCTTATACGAATCTATGATTCAAAAAATTCATCTGATCCTATAAAACCAAAGGGCCTAATATTTTCATACACAGGAAACGCTGCATATAATGGAGGTGGAACAACAATCCATTCTGCATTTTTAATGCCTTTTAATAAGTCACAGTTTCTTCCACTTAGAAAGGAAATGTTAGATACATTGTCTAAAGTTTATGACAAACTCCAACTTGTCTTTATAGATGAAGCATCTTTGATTGGAAGTCACTTCTTGTATTCCATTGACAACCGAATAAGAAGCATACAACATGTGCACACGAAATACTTTGGAAACATTGACATGATATTATGTGGGGATCTTTACCAGGCACTGTCGATCCAAGATTCTTTGATATTTGAACAACCTACGGTTAACATGAAAACAGTGACGCATGACTTCTGGAGAGACAATATTAAATGCTTTGAATTTCATACTACAATGTGCCAGACAGATGAAACATTTATTGCAATTCTGAATAGAATGCAGAAAAACAACCAAACATATGATGAATTAACATATATCAATTCGAGGTGCTTGTGACCTACACCAACAGACCCAACATTCCCTTACCTGTTCTACACAAATAAGGATGTTGCAATGCATAACAGGTACATGCTATTGCTCATTCCTGGCGATGATATCATCATCAATTCAATTGACCTAGAAGAAGACAACCATGGAAATGTGCCACGTCATGAACATACAACCACATTACCTTTGCAGCGTGTCCTGGAATTAGAAATGATGGTTGAAATATATCCCTGCAACTATGATTCACAGGATTGCTTGGTCAATGGTGTAGATGGAATACTCAAAGGCTATACCAAAACATAAAAACTTGATGTCCTTTGGATTAAGTTCCATGAACCGCATATAGGCAAGCGACAAGAAAGCAAGTTGGCTTATCTATATAATTCAAACACTTCAAGTGATTGGACACCTATTTTACGAATATCAAATCCAGTATCAACATCAGCAAAGACAGGTCGGCTGAAGATTCGAAAACAGTTTCCAATTAAACTTGCATGTGCACGTACAATCCATAGATCGCAAGGACTAACACTTGATAATGTTGCATTTCAACCTGCTGGAATTCAGATACATGGAGTTGTATACACAACATTGTCCCGTGTCATAATCATAAACTCCTTGTATTTACTAAGTCCTCTTACAAAATATAACTTCAAAGTCAAACAAAAAGTTGATGTTGAAATGGAACTCCTTAGGACTACTGCAAAATGGCATCTGCAGTATGATTACCAATTCATACAAACAAAGTCATCTTTATCAATTCTCTCGCTTAACACACACAAATTACATGCACACATGGATAATATACTCAATGACTATGATATAATGAAATCCAATATTCTGTGCTTGCGGGAAACATACATGGTATTATGCATGGAAAACAAACAATTTTCAAATCACAATTACATATCAAGTTACATTACACATGGGGTGATGATATTGGTGAAAACACATGTACCAATTTTGGACCATATACATTTCGAAGAAAAGAATGTTGAGATGGTTCTTGCAAAAATATTTTTCCATGGAACATAAATTACAATACTGAATCTATATGTTGCTCCCCATGCAACGTTATCCAACATACTAAATGTTATTTCCAATGCATTAGGCCATTTGCAGCTGAATGGACCCATTGTTCTTGTAGGATACTTCAATATTGACATGCTACAAAATAATGCCAAAACAAAAGAATTGGAAAACTACATGTGCAAATACAGTCTCCGCTCTCTTTTGAACAACACAAGCCATGTGAAAAAAACACTTATTGACCATGTGTGGTCAAATGTGCCCACTCCTCAATACATCATCTTTATCTTAGACACATACTAGTCTGATTATGATACAATTGGTATTGCACTTGAATTATGAGATATACATCAAACATATTGCAACGTCATATTTCTATGTGTCAAAGCATATCTGTATAGCTTGTTGCAAAAAAACAAAAAAACAAATTATCCAACTTTTTAGTTTTCCCTGGTTTGTACACATACTGGTCTGGTCACCACATAGTTGGTGTTGCACTTGAATTATGAAATGAACATCACACATATTGTAGAATCATATTTGTATGCTTCAAACCATATATATCTATCTTGTTACAGAAAATCGAGATATCCAACTTAGTTTTCCCTGATTTGTAATTGCTTTTGGTCACAATTTTTTTTTTGCAATACACACACACACACACACAGAAACTTGAATGAACTAAAAAAAAGGTACATTCTTCTAACACCATTTGTTACTCTATTCCTCTTATTCTATTTTATTTAGTCTATGTACATAGTACTTGCTTTTTTATTTACATGTCCATTTTGTTTTGTGCTTTTTTTCATAGAAACAAACATGAAAACTAGAAACCGCAAAGAACTCCTAACTAGGAATGTAGAAGAATCGATGCAAAGGTGTGTTTTTCTACCCGTGTTCCATATCCAATAGTTTTTCGTTTACTCTGTCTGTAATTGTTGAACTGGTTTGCATCTTTGTTTTTTTTTTCCCTCCATGGACACTCCATATCTTCCTGTACATTGACTTGTCTCCGTGTCAATTATATTTTTTGTGCTACTATCTTGAAATAAATAAATTTGTACTCCATCTTTTCTTTTCATGTGTTCCTACATAACAATTTGCTTTCATGTCGGTTCTTAACTCCCTTTCTTTTTCCTATTCTATACTTAGCCATTCTCCCTTTTTTTTCTTTCCCTCTATTATCCATTTCTGATTCTATACTTAGTCCCATGTCTATGCTCACGGGTTCCCAGGATGGCGAAGTCGCAAATTTCATGTCCATATATATCTCTATATCACGAGTCTTACTGACCGCCGTTCGTTTTCATAGTTCGCAAATGTTATGGCCACCGGTTCCAGTGTAGGCGCCATCAAACTCTCATGCCCCATGTGCACGGTATACATCTTGTGCCCAAAACTTCGGTGATCTACAATTCAACCCGAACTCGAAGCTTGCAACTCATTTTTCCCAGCGTCTATTGATATTTCAAAGCATCAGTTGATATTTTTCCCAGTTTGTCTCAACAGTTAGTCAATTTTATGGCCGCAGGTTCCCCCCCAGTGCATTATCAAACTCCCATGCCCTGTGTTCGGATAACATCTTGCATCCAAAACTCTGGTTATCTACGATTCAACCCTGGGCTCCTTGAACTCCCAAGCCTCACTCTTTATCGAACTCACAATTTGTATATCCATCTATATCTTGACATCACGAGTCAGAACAAGTGCTTTCGTTTCCTTAGCCAATTTTATGGCTGCAGGTTCCTGGCTACGCATTATCAAACTCTCATTTCCCATTTTTCGAGTATACATATTCCATCCAAAACTTGGGTGATCCATGTCTATGCTCGCAGGTTCCCAGGACGTCGGAGTGGCAAATTTCATTTCCATCTATATCTCTACATCACAAGTCCGACCGACCACTGTTCATTTTCATAGTTCACAAATTTTATGGCTGCGGGTTCCTTTGTGGGTGCCATCCAACTATCATGCCCCATGTGTGCGGTATAAATCTTGCGCCCAAAACTTTGGTGATCTACAATTCGACACAGACTCGAAGCTTGTGACTCATTTTTCCCAGCATCTGTTGATATTTCAAATCATCTGTTGATATATTTCCTAGTTCATCTCAATAGTTAGCCAATTTTATGACTGCGAGTTCCCCCCCCAATGTATTATCGAACTCCCATGCCCTGTGTTCGGATAACATATTTCATCCAAAACTCCGATTATCTATAATTCGACCCTGAACTCCTCCAACTCGCAAGCCTCACTCTTTATCGAACTCACAAATTGTATATCCATCTATTCTTCACATCACGAATCCGATCGAGCGTTTTCATTTCCTTAGCCAATTTTATGGCCGCAAGTTCCCGAGTACGTGTTATCGAACTCTCATTCCCCATGTTTTGAGTATACATATTCCATCTAAAACTTGGGTGATCTACAATTCTAGGATAGACTCCCAGGTTCAAAAAAGTACCAAAGCATATTTAATTCTCATCCATGCCCGCCACGTTCGCCCCTTCCCAATAGACATTAATTATGATTTTACCGGTGATAGTTCAAAGATGTTCGAAAATATTGGCATTAATAAGCGGAAAGCTTGAGGTAATCTCCCATTAAAATGAATTTATGGGAGAATATTATGGAATCTAATTAGTTTCTTCTGTCAATCTTGAATTCACAAAAAAATGATGGTTGTTTTGGTTTTTTTAAGATGTCATCGTAGCAAGAATTCAATATTGTGTTGGCCCGCTATCATCTACAAAGGTGTTCACATGATGCTTCTCTTTAGTATTGTGCACATAATTTTAGAACCTTACAGGTTTGCATATCTGAGGCTCCTCCTGCATATGAAAATGTTGCTCCACCATTCCAATTTGAACATAGTTTGCATTTGGGCCACAGAGAACAACAATAAAATAAAATAATATGAAATTTGTTTAAGTAAATATTGACAAATTATCTTCTGATTTGAACCTGCTTTTGTCAAAATCCAGGTATATTACACAATTGTCAATGTTTTCCCCGCTTTTCAATAGTTTCTCGATTTCCCTGCCATCTTCGCACACTTTCCCAATGTAAATTGACGACGCTTTTATTAGCTTTGAAAAGATTGGCATTAAAAGGTGAAAAGGTCGAGGACATCTTCCATTAAAACACATTGAACCAAGATTTATCGGAGATTGTATTATGATGTTGAAGTGTCCATTTTAAATACAATAAGGAGCAAAGGAAGGTTTTCATCACCTTATGGTTGCAGCTCGACAACATGTCTGTGGAGATACCCTGAATATTTTTGGGCACGAGGACCAGCGTTTTCAATGGTCCATATCTTATGACTACTACTTGTCCACTTCTGCCCAGATGAAAGTTATCTCAACATCTGAAATTGCAACGACACATTGTATACCCAATTTTTTTTTTACTTTAAGGACTTGGTCATGTACTGCACCGAGAACTATATTTCGAACCACTAGATTGTCCAGATGGGCGACCATTTCCAAATATCCCTATCGCCTAAAGTATTTCAAAAGATATTAACACTTCCCGACCCAACGCCTACTTTCAAGGGCGAGATATGCAAGAATTTCTTAAAGAAGCATGGTAATGAACTAGACCTCTT
Organism: Picea sitchensis; assembly: GCA_010110895.2. NCBI lineage: Eukaryota > Viridiplantae > Streptophyta > Pinopsida > Pinales > Pinaceae > Picea > Picea sitchensis. Next base: position 34,772 of record SNQJ01S0023131.1, read on the forward strand.
GCTGAAGTTATTACAGGACCCAACGCCCGCTCCCCGGGACATGGCCATATTATAGGTTAGTGCATGTAAAAACATTTTTAGGAAAATTGCATTGCTTTTCACGAGGACAATGAGATAAGCAAATGCAACCAGCATCTCTTAGATGATTCTGCATATTTTATATTTTACAGTCAAGAAAAAAACCACCTTCCATTGCCGCAAGCTAATTTCCATTCAAAACTCTTCCCAGTTATTGCAATACAGGAGGGAGAAGAAATTCTTTATGCCACCTTACTTAATTTTCATCATGCCAAACTACTATCCATTTCCTTGACTATCTATGTGTATGAAGTTGAACTCTGTATTTGACCCATTAACATTCTCATGCCAAAAAATATGGAGACATGACGCTTGCCAGCTATTTTATAAGGTGTCCAATTATTTTGTTTAATTTTTTAAAGCATTGATATTTGGAAGGTATTTCCCTCGGTTTTCTGGTCAACCGACAATCTTCCTCGATAGGAAGGACATAGTAGAAGAAATGGATAACTATAATGTTATAAGGATTTTCGGGTCTAAACAAAATACTTGCTTCCTTCCATGTCACATATCTGGTACAATGTTTTTTGTTGGAATAGCAAGGGAGTACATCTACTAGTTGCATTTTTTCCATGAAAAAAGGAAAGGACAATTCATGTCCATGCCTTGGAAATTCTGAGATTTCATGGTCAGGAACCACTTCAATAGTTGTTTCACTTACACTATCCTGAATGGACTCCAAACTAGTACCAACGATTCTCACAAGAAAAACTGAAAAGACCTAGGTGAAAAAGTTCCCAATCCCCGACTGTTACAACCAAGACCACAACATCTCGTGGCAGTACTCCAACGACTTACCCAAGTAACAAAGTCACACACACTTCTTCAAGTGGAGGAGGAGATAAGAACCCTCCCTCTAGCAAATTTGAAAGTTGTCACAAGCTTCCCATGGGCAAAAAATGGAAAACAATAGTCCAAGAACATGAGGGATCGAGGGGAGAGCTTGATATCTATGATCTCTCCCTCGAAGATATGGAACTAGAAATTGACATTGAAAAATTGTTCCATGATGATGATCACCTAGACAACACTACTCCTCACAATTCTGGGATGGAAATACTTGGCATAGATACATTGGACGACGAAGAGTCTTTTGCATTTCAGAGCACTTTTTTTTACAGCAAATCAAAAAGATTGATTATTGAAAACAAAGATGTAAAGAATAAGAAAGGTACATCTCGTTCAGAGTTCAACCTATGCAATGTGTGCCCTTCCCAGATATCCAAGATGCACTGAGAAACTGGAGATTCTCTAGACAACTCTATTAGAAACCTTGAAACGAAGAACCTCATGTTAAACACATGAATCAAAGAATTTGAGGCAACTCTAATGCCTCTTCCATTGTTTTCTACTCCTTTGGAAATGGTCGAGTCCACCACAATTGCACCAAAGTTAAAAGGATCAGCAAGCCTTGTCACATCGGCCTGAGACTATGTGGAAAATAAAATAAACAAAAGAATGGAATTAATAACAGAATCTTGAGAGATGTCAAAGAATATGGTCTCTTTTGGAACAAGAGCTCATGCTTTTCATGAGTATCTACAAGCAGATCTCAAGAGAGAGAAAGGTTTTTATCTCAATGCAGTTTTACCATTTGGTTTTGAAGTTACCGGTATAACGAAATCCAGAAGAAGACAAGAGGATCTCCCTTCCATGGATTGAATAGACCGTCTAAACGCATGTTGGAAAGAAAAGTTAAAGAACCTAATTGGTATTGTTCAAGAATGTAGCCAGACCATATCTAAAAGAGACAAACTATTCAAGAAGATAACTAAGATAGATCTAGCTAGCAGCACCAATGAAGTCCAGGACCCGAAATTGATATTAAACTCATTGTTTTTAACCAAACAAGCATTTGATGATCAAGTTCATATCTATAAAAGACTGCCATTTGAAAATTTCTATGGCAGTCTTGAATATGGTGAAGATGACGTGAAAACTTTGCTAGTCGGTTATGCAATTAGAAACAAAAATATTCAATAAGCATTGCACAACTTGTCTATTGATCTAAGGGACTTGGAAAGTGAACTCTTCAATATAAAAATCTGGCATGAAATGAACGTGGCGCCCATGAGGAGCTACATCAAAGAATGGTTGAAAAAATTTGTCGACCAAATTACCAATAAAGGTAAAAGTCGAGGAAATCCATAAAAGGACATCAACAAAGAAATGAAAAGCCATGGCATGCCATCATAGTCAGTTGATACTGATTACATTCTTTTGTCTTCATCCACTTATTCTAACAAAGCTTTAATCCAGATCTGACAATTTTCTCTTTCTTCTTGCCAGGTTTTGTTGTTTTCCATCCTCGAAATCTTCTTTCTGCAAACTTCATTTTTGTACATATTTTCTTCGTAGTCCATGACAGTCCCAATCAGAGTCATTATGGCAAACACATTTTTATTTCACATAATATGTACCGAACTATAGTTTTTTTTGCAAATTCGAAGACAATTTGTTTTGGGAAATATTCTCAAATGTAGTTTTATGACCCAGTTTATCGAAATACAAATATTTGGGGTTGTTCTATGTTGATATTCAATGCTTGGTGTTTTTATTTGGAATTTGTATTTCTTCGTAAAATTAACTCATTTTTCTGTACATGTCCATGTTCTATATTGTGCATGTATTACAACTTCCTATATTTGAAAATATTCTTCGATATACAAAATGTAAAGTCATGTATTTTTTTCTTTCTTCCTTGTAGGTTTGAGAAAAAAACAATTCGAGCCCAAAACACCATTCAAATTCGAACATGGTTCACATTTGGAACACAAATAATCTAGTAAGATACATTAATATGGATACATTTTAAATAAACATAAACAAAATCCCTTTAAACTTGAACTTGACTTTCTCGGGCTCCTGGATTGTCCACGGGTTGATCGGTTAGCGAACTGCCAAATCCTTATTTCCATCTATATCTTCACATCATGAACTAGAACGATGACCGTCCCTTTCAACACTTGGCCAAATATCTCACTGTGACTTCCCAACTTAGCACTATCACATTTTTATCCCGCATGTTCTGTTATATACATCTTGCACCCAACACTTCCATCATATACATTTTGCACCCAACAATTTCGTGATAAAAGATGAGTATAGAAGACGAAAAAGAAGGGTTAATATATTGACATTTGTGATAGATATCCCATTTTCTCTCAAGATCCTTTCTGCATGTTTATGGAGAAGTTATATATTCTTTGATATACAAAATGTAAAGTCATGAATTTTTTTCTTTGTTCCTTGTAGGTTTGAGCAAAAATAATTCGAGCCCGAAAAACCATTCAAATTCGAACATGGTTTACTTTTGGACCACAAATAATCTAGTAAGATACACTAATATGGGTACATTTTAAATAAACATAAACAAAATTCCTTTAAACTTGAACTTGAATTTCTCGGGCTCTTGGATTGTCCGCGGGTTGATCAGTTAACGGACTATCAAATCCTCATTTCCATTTATATCTTCACATCGGGAACCCGACCGATGATCGTCCCTTTTAACACTTGGCCAAATATCTCACCGCAACGTTCCAACTTAGCGCTATCGCATTCTTATCCCGTGTGTTCCGTTATATACATATTTCACCCAACACTTCCGTCATATACATTTTGCACCCAACAATTCCATGATAAAAGATAAGTACAGAGGATGAAAAAGAAGGGTTAATATATTGACATATGTGATAGATATCCCATTTGCTCGCAAGATCTTTTATGCATGTTTATGGAGAAGTTATATACTTATTGCACATATACTTGGAAAGGAGTACGAAGGTGGCAGACACGTAAATACCCGTGGAAAGTGGTTGGATAGGCTTCAAAATAGGGTGGCAAGGGTTCCCAACAAGATGTAAGGCCCCGACTGTCAAATTGTATATATCGGAACATTTTAGTCCAAAATGTGTAACACAAAGAAGGTGTTCCTGCCATCGTCAATTCAAATTCATTCTGCTTTCACTAGTGATAACCCAGTGCACAACTTTGCTTATTCACATTAACAAGAAAATAACGTATTTATAATCTAGTAAGATATATTAATATGGATAAATTTTAAATAAACATAAACAAAATCCTTTTAAAATTGAACCTGACTTTCTCGTGCTCCTGGATTGTCCGCGGGTTGATCGATTAGTGGACTGTCAAATCCTCATTTGCATCTATATCTTCACATCAGGAACCCGGTCGACGATCGTCCCTTTCAACACTTGGCCAAATATCTCACCGCGACATCCCAACTTAGCGCTATTGCATTCTTATCCTGCGTGTTCCGTTATATACATATTGCACCCAACACTTTTGTCATATACATTTTTCACCCAACAATTTCGTGACAAAAGATAAAAGTAATATATTCACATCCGTGATAGATATCCCATTTGCTCGCAAGATATTTTATGCATGTTTCTGGAGAAATTATATACTTATTGAAAGGTGGAGGGCACAAAAATATCCATGGAAAGTGGTCGGACGGGATTCAAAATAGGGTGGCAAGGTTTCTCTAGGACACGTAAGGCCCCGACTGTCAAATTGTATACATCAAAACATTTCAGTGAAAAATGTGTAACACGAAGAGGGTGTTCCTGCCATCCTCAAGTCAAATTCATTCTACGTTCACTAGTCACATCTCAGCACACAACTTTGCACGACTTAGCACTATCGATTTGTTATGCCCCCCTACTCCGTGATATACATGTTGCACACAACACTTCCGTGATATAAATTTTGCATCATTTACAATTTGACCCCGGTTATAGAAACCACCTACCCAGGAATCCACAATCTGAAAAGTGGTTAGGCATCGAATGGCTAGTAGTCGGTCAGAGTCACGGAATAAAATCACTAGAAAAAATGTGAACGGGTGCATCTGCCAACGCGCATTGGGAAATTTTCGATAATACGACTAAGTAATGAGAAAGAGAGAGTTGATTGAAAAACGAAGGAGAATTTCATTGAGTATAGAAGAGGGAGAAGAAGGTCCGATATATTCAAATCTGCAATTGATAATCCATTTCCTACCAAGATCTTTTCTGTATGTTTCAACTGTGGAAAGCGGTCATACGTGCTTCAAAATAGGGTGACAAGGGTTCCTGGGGAGACGTAAGGCCCCGCTTGTCAAATTGTATATATCGGAACAATTCAGTGCAAAATGTGTAACACAAAGAGGGTATTCATGCCATATTCAATTCAAATTCATATTGTTTTTATTGGTGACAACTCAGTGCACAGGTTCACTTATTGGCAGTAACAACCAAAAAAACGTATTCAACATCCATTTACGGGAGCCCAACCAACCCCTAGGTTGGCGCTATTATAGATATTGCACCCAAAACTTGCACCATCTACAGTTCCTCCCTATACATATTGCCATATAATCTATTAAGATACATTAATATAAATACAATTTAAATATAAATACATTGGTGGTATGGGACCTAACTTTTTTCGAACTCATTGATTGGTCCTATATCTTCACATCATGAGCCCAACCGACTGCAGTTCCTTTCAACACTTAGCCATTTATCTTTCGGTGGGGTCTCGACTTAGTGCTATTGAATTTTTATGCCCCCCTGTTCCATGATATACATATTCAACAACAATTTACGGGAGTCCAACCGACCCCCGGGTTGGCGCTATTATAAATCTTGCACCCAAAACTTCCGTCATCTACAAGTGTGCGATATACATATTGCACCCAGAACTTCCCTACTCTACAATTCGTCGTGACTTCAGCCTATCGATCTCGTATGCCCCTTGTTCTGTGATATACATGTTGCACACCACACTTCCGTGATATACATTTTACACCAAACACTTGCGTCATATACAATTCGGCCCCGGTTATAGAGCCCACCTATCTAGGCATCCGTGATCTGAAAAGTGGTCAAGCATCGAATGGTTAGCGGTTGGTCGGAGTCACGATATAAAACGGTGAACCAGTGCATCCATCGACACGCGCATTAGGACATTTTCGAAAAAATGGCTAAGAAATGAGAAAGAGAGAGTAGAGAGGAAAAGCAGTCAGACGGGCTTCAAAATAGGGTGACAAGGGTTCCCAAGAAGACGTAAGGCCATGCTTGTAAAATTGTATATATATTTTTCTACTACTTGTGACAAATTAGTGCACAGGTTCGCTTATTGGCATTAACAACCAAAAAATGTATTCCACAGTGATTTACGCGAGCACAACCGACCCCTGTCTTCGTGTTATTATAGATCTTGCACCCAAAACTTTTGTTATCTACAGTTCCATCGTATACATCTTGCACCCAAAAATTTCATGGTATAAAATTTGTCCACATATTGGAACATGGTTTTCATTTCGCCCACAAATAATCTATTAAGATACATTAATATAAATACAATTTAAATAAATATATTTAAATTTGAACCTGACTTTTTTCGAACTTGTTGATTGGTCCTATATTGTCACATCATGAGCCCCATCGACCGCAGTTCCTTTCAACACTTAGCCAATTATCTCTCCACAGAGTCACGACTTAGCGCTATCGAATTTTTATGCCCCCTTGTTTCGTGATATACATTTTGCACACAACACTTTTGTGATATACATTTTGCACCAAACACTTTCGTCATTTACAATTCGACCCCATTTCAGTGAAAAATGTGTAACACGAATAGGGTATTCATGCCATCTTCAAATCAAATTCATTATGTTTTTAATGGTGACAACTAATCTTGCACCCAAAACCTGCGCCATCTACAGTTCTGCCATATGCATCTTGCACACAAAACTTCCCTGGTCTACAACTCGTCCATATATTGGAACATGGTTTGCATTTCACCCATAAATAATCTATTAAGATACATTAATATAAATACAATTTAAACAAATATATTTAAACTTGAACCTGAATTTTTTTCGAACTTGTTGATTGGTCCTATATCTCCACACCATGAGCCCCACCGACCGTCGTTACTTTCAACACTTAGCCAATTATCTCTCTGTGACGTCACGACTTAGCGCTATGGAATTTTTATGCCCCATGTTCTGTGATATACGTTTTGCACACAACACTTCTGTGATATACATTTTGCACCAAACACTTCCGTCATTTACAATTCGACCCCATTTCAGTGCAAAATGTGTAACACGAAGAGGGTATTCATGCCATCTTATCCCCGGGTTAGCGCTATTATAGATCTTTCACCCAAAAATTCCCTGGTCTACAATTCATCCACATATTGGAACATGGTTTTCATCTTGCCCACAAAAAATCTATTAAGATACATTAATATAAATACAATTTAAATAGATATATTTAAACTTTAACCTGACTTTTTTGGAACTCGTTGATTGGTCCTATATCGTCACATCATGAGCCCAACCAACCACATTTCCTTTCAACACTTAACCAATTATCTTTCCGCGAGGTCGCGACTTAATGCTATCGAATTTTTATGGCCCCCTATTCCATATATATGTATTCAACAACAATTTATGGGAGTCCGACCAACCCCCGGGTTGGTGCTATTATAAATTTTACACCCAAAACTTCTGTCATCTACAAGTGCACGATATACATATTGCACCCAGAATTTTTGTACTCTACAATTCGTCGCGACTTCACCCTATTGATTTCTTATGCCCCTTGTTCTGTGATATACATGTTTCACACCACACTTCTGTGATATAGATTTTTCACCAAACACTTGTGTCATATACAATTCGACCTCAGTTATAGAGCCCACCTATCTGGAAATACGTGATCTGAAAAGTGGCTAGGCATCGAATGGTTAGTGGTCGGTCGAAGTCACGATATAAAATCACAAGCGCAAATGTGAACCGGTCCGTCCTCCAATGCGCGCACTGGAACATTTTTGGAAAACAACTAAGTAACGAGAAAGAGAGAGTAGAGAGGAAAAACGGTCGGACTGGCTTCAAGATAGGGTGACAAGGGCTCCTGAGGAGACGTGAGGCCCCACTTGTCAAATTTTATATATATTATGTTTCTACTCGTGACAACTCAGTGGTTCGCTTATTTCCATTAACAACCAAAAAATGTATTCAACAATGATTTACAGGAGCTCGACCGACCCCCGGGTTGGCGCTATTATAGATATTGCACCCAAAACTTGCGTCATCTACAGTTCCACTGTATACATATTGAACCAAAAGCTTCCATGGTTTACAATTCATCCACATTTTGGAACATGGTCTACATTTGGACCACAAATGATCTATTACGATACATTAATATAAATACAATTTAAATAAATGTACTTAAACTTGAACCTGACTTTTTTCAAACTCATCGATTGGTTCTATATCATCACATCATGAACCTGACTGACCACATTTCCTTTCAACACTTATCCAATTATCTCTCCGTGGGATTGCGCCTTAGCGCTAACAAAATTTTATGCCCCATGTTTCGTGATATACATGTTGCACACAACACTTCTGTGATATAGATTTTGCACTAAACATTCATGGCATTTACAATTCGATGTGCTATTATAGATCTTGCACCCAAAAATTGCGTCATCTACAGTTTCGGTGTATACATATTGCAACAAAAACTTTCGTGGTGTACAATTCATCCACATATGGTCTACATTTGGACCACAAATTATCTATTACAATACATTAATATAAATACAATTTAAATAAATATACTTAAACTTGAACCTAACTTTTTTTGAACTCGTCGATTGGTCCTATATCGTCACATCATGAGCCCAACTGACCACAATTCCTTTCAACACTTAGCCAATCATCTTTCTGCAGGGTCGCGCCTTAGTGCTAACGAAATTTTATGCCCCATGTTCCTGTTGATACTGAGAGGGGGGGTGAATCAGTATCAAGTACAATTTAAAACCTTTTTCAACTTATACTTAAACTGTTCAATTATATCCAATGAGAAATGAACAATAGTATAAGAGTTACACAAATACACCACAATACACCATGCACAATATATGAGAAATAATCAATAGTTATTGTTCAAGGGAAGTAATGACTTCCAAAGGTAGCTACAGCTTCCAAATTAATATAAATACAATTTAAATAAATATACTTAAACTTGAACCTAACTTTTTGAACTCACATTGGTCCTATATCGCCACATCATGAGCCCAATCGACCACATTTCCTTTTCTGCACATCTTCTTAGCCTAATCATCTTTCAAGTAGAAGTCAGCTTTGTGCTATCAAATTTTTATGCCCCATGTTCTGATACCGAGTGGGGTGAATCAAGATCAAGTACAATTTAAAACCTTTTTTCAACTTATACTTAAACTGCTCCAATTATATCCAATGAGAAATGAACAATAGTATAAGAGTTACACAAATACACCACAATACACCATGCACAATATATGAGAAATAATCAATAATAGTTATTGTTCAAGGGAAGTAATGACTTCCTAAAGGTAGCTACTTTCCAAATGTAAGTGAGGGATAAACTCCAAGAGGAAGATACAACTCAATATCAAGAGATTTGAACTCTCCATCCTTGTTCTTTCCTTCCACCCAAGAATATATGAGAGATAGCCAAATCCTTTACATTAAATCATCACCATCAACCAATCATCACATAGGAACCTAATAATGCTCATGAGACTTCTTCACTTCTAATTTTTCAATTATTGGAGTACTCTCTGATCCTATAGATAATATTACTCAATGTATTCACCAAACTCCTCCACTTTCACTCCTTGAATCCTCCCTAAGAGAAGTTATAGAAAGAATGGTAGACTTTATTCAATTATGGTTTATATTCGTAAGACCCAACTTGTACACAACATGCCCCACGCCAATATTATTTAACATCCAATTTTGAACTTTTGCACACAAAGAAATAAAATCCATACTATTTCCAATGGAAGTGGTCCCATCCGTCATTTGATTCCTGTATGAAGAAGTTATTATTACTTTTACCCAACATTATGTTTATTGACTAGCTTAAGGATTGATCACAAACCCTGTCTTCCACGGAATGTATCTCCATAATTATAACGAATAAAGAGCTGAAATTTTACTAGAGGTACCTTGATATGTCTTCAATACCATAGTACTCTACCATCTGAATCGTTCTAGAAAAAGTTATATCAAAATGGTAAGATGACCTGAAAAATAACATACCTAGAACACATCACCAAAAAACTACATCCTCCCTTGAAATCCAACCATATTTACTTCAGGTTTCCTATGAAATTCAACTTTTATCAAAATGAATGTATAATGATGTTTATTTATACCATTTATGTCACTTCCTTTTAACATTAGGGCTGACCCTATTAATTTCTTTATTTTGTAATTTTTCTTTAATTATCTTCAGACTCATGATGTACTTCTTTCTTTCTTCAATTCACTTTGTCATCTTCAAAATTCATTTCTCCTCAACCAGTGAGGATTCACTTGACGGCCACATACCACTTTAAACAACATGATGTATACTATCCATTCAAGGGTGTTGTATATGCATGTGCATTTTCCTTCATGTCCAAATACATTTATCAATCTTATGGTCCAAAAACCATGACTAGTTGACATCAATGAAATCAACCAATCTTCCAACAATCTCCCCCTTGTCACGGGATGGAAACACTAATGCTCCCCATCATCATGATCCCACTTTCTCTCCCCTTTGACATCAATGACAAAGTTTAGGGCTGCTCCCCGAAGCTGGTTTTAATGGAAAAATGTAACTCTCTTCTTTGTGGTTGTTCCCCTTGAACATGTGGCACCCAATAATACTTCATCCCTATTTTGGTCTTTGGGACTTCCTTTTTTCTTCCTTAGAATACTTTTGTGTGGATTTTGTCTTCCTCTCTTATTCATGTCTAGGATGTATATGTTGTTCTCGGTCTTCTTGTTGCAAATAAACCAATCTTCCTAAGAGCTTTCTAATTTTACATTTTGGGAATCAACGTAAGAGTGTATCCTTGATCACAATATTTTACTAACATTTAGTAGATTATGATTCAAAGTTCTCAACCAATAGAACATTCTTTCTTTTACATTTTTCTTCCAAGCTCTACTACACCTTTCCAATTATTTTGGCAGATGAGTCATCCTCAAATGCAACATTGCCACCCCTTCTCTTCAAGCCGATGAATTTATCTTGATCCCCAATCATGTGAAGAACATCCATTGTCTATGAAACATTCATCTCCTTATTTACATTCTTCAATGTCAATGCTATTCGAATAATCTTCACTGCTTGAATCTCTTTCCTTCTCCAGCACTGCGGGTTGGCATAGGACATCTTCATTCATATATCTCAAGAATCTCGCGTTTTGTGACCTCTCAAGATAATTACATTTGTAGTATGCACATTTTTGTCCATCAATGGGGAAAATGAATTATAACTTTTGTTGACAAATCCATTATTTCCATATCTTCTATTACACCATTCATGTTTCATGTATTTGTTCCTTTCATTGATTCTGTAATTATTTGCCTTATGTCCAAATTTTTGCAAGTATAACAATGACCAAGTTAAGAAAGAAATTTTGATACCCTCGAGTAAGGGACCTTCTTTGTGATGTAGTCCATCCTGGGTTCATGATCTACTCTTCTATAGTTTCCTTCATCGATTGAAGCTTTGATTCCTTCAAGGTAGGAAGTCTTATTTGGATATTCATCTCTTGTAATCATTCCTTCTTCAGTATCCGGGTCCACTTCTCATCAACTGTCTGTGTGTAGCTCTTTCTTCAACCTTCTTGCTTTGTGTTTGCATCTTCTTTGTATGAAGTTTCACCCATGTATTCAAGATTTGTTAATTCTTTTGGCACATGAGAGTTTCTTAAGATCTTCCTCAATGAGACAATTTTTTTTTTTTTTTTTTTTTTTTTTTTTTTTTTTTTTTTTTTTTTTTTTTCTTTTCTTATTCTTCTTTCTTCTTCAGAGTAGAGTTTTCAAGAAATGAAGTTTCTTCTCTCATTTTCTAAAAGTTTTCTAATTGTTTCTTTAATCTTGCAACTGTCTTTTCATAACCACCAATTCACTTCTTAGTTTTCACGCATAAGCCTCTTTGAGCTTGTTATTTTCAATCTCAATATGCTTCACTTTTTTAAGATTCTCATCTTTTTGTTAAATCATTTCTACTTCATGATTTCTTCTTCTTCATTGTCATCTATTTCAACCCTTGGATGAGGACATCTTCAAATTCAACATGTCCTACCTCTTCTGCTAAATTAAAAGCAAAAGAACTGACCTCTATTTTCTTCTTTTTGAAACTGAGATGTTGTAATCTTCTTCTCAACTTCTTCTTCTCTTTCTTCTTCTTTCTTCATGGCTTTCCCTGTATTAAAAGGTCTTGTAGATTGTCCCAAAAGCTCTTTTTGTTGATGCACATGATCCCACCTTGGATTTCTCATACTGGACCAATAATCCATCCAGAGTTTGGTATCTATTGTGAGTTTGTTGTTCATTTTTGCTTCCTTATGAGTTGCAATCTTTGGTTTCTTCAAAGTATCAACCAAGCAACTGAGATCCAAACATCTTCCCCCAAGAGATTTCAAGTAAGTTTCCATTCTATTTTTCTAGTATCAAAATTGCTTCCATCAAATAATGGAATCCCATTTGGAATTTGTTCTTCCATTTCTCAGATAGGATCTTTCCTCCTGCAGCTAAACTGCATCAAGGGTAAATTCCGCCTCATACCAATTATTGATCCTGGAGAGGGGTGAATCAAGACGTACAATTAAAACCTTTTCAACTTATAATTTAAACCATTCAATTATATCCAATGAGAAATGAACAATAGTATAAGAGTTACACAAATACACCACAGACACCATGCACAATATATGAGAAATAATCAATAGTTATTGTCCAAGGAAGTAATGACTTCCAAAGGTAGCTACAACTTACAATGTAAAGGGAGGGATACCTCCAAGAGGAAGATACAACAATATCAAGAGAGATTTGAACCTCCACCTTCCCTCCCTTTCCACCTGTAAGAATATATGAGAGATAATAAACTTTTACATTAAATCATCACTATCAACCAACTATCACATAAAACACGATAATGCTTCCTGACACTTCTTCACTTTATGCAATTCTTAAATGGGAGTACTGGTATTATATATACAATACGTATTCTCTAAAACTCCTCAAATTTTCACCTTTGAATCCTCCCCTAAAAAGGAAGTTGTAGAAATAATGGTAGACTTTATTCAAGGTTCCTAAGCATACCAAAAGACCTAACTTGTACATAATGCCCTGTGCCCAATATTTAACATCAAATTATGAAACTTGAACAAAAGAAACTAAAGTTCAGATTATTTCCAATCGAAGTGGTCCCACTTCATTTGGATCAGATGAAGAAGTTATTACTGCTTTTACCCGGAACACTTGTTTGTTTATTGACTAGCTTCGTGTGATTCCGGTCAAAAATCCTATCTTCCATAGCATGTATCTCCATAATTATAACAAATCAAGAGCTGAAATTTTTACCAGAGTAACCTTGATATGTATTCTCACAACGAGAAGTAGATTTCTTAAATCCATCTGAATCGCTTTAGAAAAAAAGGAGAAAAATGGTAAGATGACCTGGAAAATAACATATCTAGAACACATCACCAAACGACTTCATCCTCCTTGAAATCGGCCTTCTTTACTGATTTCAAATTCGACTTTGTATCAAAATGAATGTATAATGATGTTTATTTATACCATTTATGTCACTTCCTTTTAACATTAGGGCTGACCTGACACTTTCTTATTTTGTAATTCTTTTCTTTAATTATCTTCAGGGCCTACATGTACTTCCTTCTTCAATTGACTTTGTCATCTTCAAAAAATCATTTCTCCTCAACCATGAGTATACATGTGACGTGCCACATACCAATGGAAACAACATGATGTATACTATCCATTCATGGGTGTTGTATATGCATGTGCATTGTCCTTTATGTCCAAATACATTTATCAATCTTGGGGTCCAAAACCCATGACTAGGGTTGACATCAATGACAACAACCAATCTTCCAATAGTTTTGTGATATACATGTTGCACACAACACTTACGTGATATACAATTTGCACCAAACACTTCCGTCATTTACAATTTGACCCCATTTTCCACAATTTACCTTGTAACCTGCTTGGCAAGGACTATGCTACCACACAACACTTGTTTGTTTTCCAAAGTGAGATGATTTTTTGGTAGATTACTTTATTTCCTTTATATTACTTTAGTGTCATGAAATATTGTGTGCCCTTCGCCCCCTTTACATCTTTTCTCAGGCAAGACTAGAAAATTACACCTATTTTGGTGTTTTCTGCAGGGGCATTTAAGGTGGGTGTGCATGTCTACTCCAAGTGTTATTGGTGACCTTCTCCAACACCAAGATTTTATGCGAAAGCTAAGCTTCATGTACAATCATGATAACAACTCAACATGCAAACGATAAGGTTATAAATTTCAACCATTTGGTAGTTTCTATAAATTGACTTACACTTAACTTAAGTGAAATAAATTCATTAAACCAAAGTAGTTAAGGCATGCACTGACTGATATGCATCTCTCCCTTGTTTTAAAGTGAAACCAAATATTAGAGAATTGCATTAAGTTTTCAATAGGAGAGTAATAAATATCAATGGGTTCTAACCATGCCAGTTTCATTCATATGATATTGATGGCCAATCTTTATTCTTTGAAGCCAAGGATTCAACATAAGGTTGATCAGCATCCTCCTTATAAATATTAAATTAGATGAATTTGCATACATTAACACACACTCTATATATTTAAAAAATTATTTAAAATGTGTTACAACACAAGGGAACAAATCACATGTATAGCATATTATACCTAAATATGCCCCCTTGCACACTCCCCCACATTCGCCCACTTGAGGAAAAAAAAAGACATTTGTCAAAAACTAGTTATAAGAATGTCTATCATGCCCTTCTTTGTCTAATAATGAAACATTCTCAACAACCAATTTGTTAACGATTCTATGTTGTTTGTATGCTTGGAACATGCTTTGGTGGATGGGACTGTTGACTACTTGAAAACTTTCTATGCAACCTTGGGTGTAGTTGTGTGTAATATGTGTAAATGTGTCTATACGCAAATTAGATAGAAATTTAATAATCAATCAGGGATAACATAGAGGTGAACATTGCTACTATGAATATTCTCCCTGTGACACAAAATATAATCATTTGACATATTATTAATGAGAGAGAAAAGTTATGGGTTGTTAATAAAGGGAAAAAGGTCAAGTTATTGAATAGTCCGAGTTTAGCTCAGTTACAAAGGCTACAATAAAGAGTGAAAAGAGCCATGATTTTTTGTTGAATGAATCATGTCAATATATGAACGGGAATATCATTATGGTTGATTCCACCCCAAGCAAAGGAAAAAGGCATTGTGTGTGTCTAGGTTGTGGGTCATGACTTAAATGCTTGAACTAGATCCAATGCCCATTTTTTTAAAACCAAAGACATTAGCGATCCATGACTCATTATACATAGTTTGGAATCCATTATCAGTATAAAGGTTTCTATGAGAGTTGTAGATAGAGTTTTGTTGGGTTGATGTTGTGGCAAATAAATATGGGTGCAATGGGATCTTTGTAGGGGATTTGTAATTTATTACCAATAACCCACTATAAAGGTCTAGGATCAAGGGAAGTTGTTTTCAAGGTTTTCCACCCCACGAGAGTCAAATCCTTTGAAGAAAGCCATATCTAATTTATCATAGCAATGGAAACAACAACAACAACAATTGGATCAACAAAAGAAAATATATTATTTCAAGAAGTAGGCCATTAAGAATCATAGGCTTCATAATGAGTCCCCTTATGAGTCTACAACAAAGGACCCAAATAAGGATATCCTCACTTATAATTGTAAACATAAATGATGTTTAGATGGCCACTCTCCCCCAAATAAGGCCCTCTATGAGGATGGTTTATTCTTTGACCATTAAGGGGATCCCTCTTTACTACCATGGAATCCCCTCTACATCGTGGAGAGTTTAATATAGATTTTTCATTTGACAATGCAATGAAACATGTTGTTGGTCACTTAAAGAAGAAGGTTGGCATCCTCTATGTTATATGAGGGATGCCCCCTTATAAATATCTATATACATGTTATGATGATAACTAGGGTACCTGAGTTTGGAAGGTAGAGTTCACTTGGGGGCTTGGCAAGGAATTCATGGGTCGTGTTGGACAAAATGGAAGCAACTTGGATTTTTTTTTGAACATTGTATGGGTAATTGTTTGTTCCTTAGCTTATGTGCAAGCTTGGTACAAAAATTTTATCCTAGAATATGCGCCTCAACATAAATATCCCTCATGGATGGATTTTCCTCAAATTCCTAATCATTTCCAAGCACACATAGAGCAAATTGTACAATTATTTGGTTAGTTGATTATAGGAGACAAGTAGGGTGCCAAAAACCTTTGGCCTGTTTTTTGTGTATGTTTTGAGGTGGAAATTTCATCATAACCTTTGTATGATATATGTCATGTTGTTCAATGATATGGATCATATTAAAATGTCATGTATCTCAACCTCCCAAACTATCATTTTATTGTTTCTCACATGCGCATTTTGTTAAAGATTGTCCATTAAACATACCTTGATATTTTAGTGCTTCTACTCTTCACAACCCTATTATTGAGGTTCACCATGTCCTTATCCTTCTACAAAGCAATCTAATGACCCTCAAGGGTGGAAATTTCAAAAAACATGGAGGTCAAAAAAACAAGAGACTACTCAAAGTGCAATTCAAGCATTTCTAGGAGGTTAAAAATGGGTCTTGAGCAAGGGGATACAAGGCAGTGGGTTTTTTTAGTGATTCTTAGAAGAAGGTACATGCAATGCTCATGTTTAAGATGCTTCTACTCAGGATGGATTGTGTGGTCTATATCAACAAGTTTAATGTCTGAGTATGTTATTATAGGGATTATTGAAGTTCTTTCTTTGAAGCCCCTCTTTGAAGCCCCATGTTGCCCCTTCAGTGGTATCACCTAGTTCTCCTTCTTCCATTTTTTTGTATTGTTGCATTTCCAAGGTGATATGACTGGTGGGAGAACCCCCCCTAGTCCAAGAAGATACTTTTCCACAATTCTTTGCAATGCTTGAGAAAGGACTTGACTTGAGTTTCCCATGAAACTACAACTCTCACCTTGAAATGTTAAGGGAGCATTAAAGGATGATAGATGATCCATTGTCACATGAATCATGGCTAATATTCATTTGGAAATTTGCCTCCTTAAGGAAATCAAATTCACAGGGTTTAAGTTGTATTTACTTATAGTCAATTGGATTAGCAAGTATGTTGCTACAAATTATGAATAGGGTAAAGGGGGGTCTATTTGCATTGTTTTTTTGTGGTTGCTCCTGCATATTCTTAACAAAGGAGTATACCCCATGTCTCATGTTGTTGGATGATTGTGATGTTAGTAGAGAAGGTGTTTTTTTTTTGTTTGGTTTATACCCCCAATGATCTCATTGGCCACACTCACTTATGGCATCGATTAGCACAATTTCTCTCACCAATTGAGTGGGTCATTGGGGGAGGTTTTAATATTGTTGAGTGAGATGGTGATAACGTTGGAGGTGGTGATATAGGGATCAATGCGATCAAAATAAAATCTGGGTTGATTGTAAAATATTTTTGGGTGTCATATATATTATTTGGGGTGAGAATAATATTGCATAAGTAGGGTGGTATGCCTGGTATTATCGGTAATGTGGAATTCACCACATATAGGCTAGGTTGTACAAGTTTTATGCAAATTTGCATCTCACCACTTTTTATTCTACTAGAAAATGTTCAGTGCATGTCGACTTGAATAACACTGGCTCTAATCACGCCCCCCTCTACACTTTGATGCATAATGGTCACAACAATTCCAATGAAGCTCAATATTTTTTCAATCTCAAGGTATCTTTGCTTGAGTTTGCTAAGTGTGGGGATATAATTGCACACGTATAGTTTTTTTTTCCCATCGTCATCAAGGAGAGTAGTTGGATTTCTTGGTGGGAGGCAACAATTATCTACACAACTAAGTTTCTTCAAAATTGGGGTAGGATGGTTGCAAGACTTACGAAGGGTCTTGAAACCCATGTCTAAAATCACCTTTAGTTTGCATGAAAACATTTGTAGTTGGACCCCTTTAATTAGTAGTGTCAACAAGAGGTTAGAGTGATGGAATTACAAATACAAGGGTTCAAAGAGTACATTGCCAAAGGGTCTAAGATTAAGGGGCATGTGCATTTGTTACCTGAGGGAGATGCACCTAATAAATTTTATCTTCAACATTTAAAATGAAAACATAAATATGAGAGGATCCTTGTCTTATGATCCCTTAATGGTAACCTTATAGAATATAAGGTGGAGATATAACACATCTTTCATGATCATTTTTAGTGCATTTTCACTTATGTAGGTTCTAACCTTTACGAGAGGTTGTGATGGAGCTTATCCATGAGTTTGTTCATATGAGAGATGATACCCTTGAAAGGACCTTTCTCTCTAGATATATTATGTTGGATGAAATGGAGACTTTCGTGATCTCAAGAATGAGAAATCCCATAGTCATGATGGTTTACTTATTGAAATTTATAAATAGATGTGGCATGAACCATGCTTATTTGAAGATGTGCTAGAACACAATCAAGGGAGGTGGTATGCATGAGTTGGTCAATGTTGGGATCATCAAACTCATTTCTAAAGGTGTTAAACAAGATTTGGTGGGTGGTTGGATGCCCATCAACCCACTAAATGCCTGCAGTAAAATACATGCCAAAGCCTTTTCCATAGAGATTCCATTGTTGGTGGCCATGATTATTTACAAGTAGCAAACAAGTTTCATAAAGAAAAAATTTATTCTAAATAATCTTATCACTCCTTGGGAAGGATTTGAGTGGTCTTAAAAGTTTGAGCAAAAGTCTCTCCTTTTAAAAAACAATTTTGATGAATTTTATAATAGTGTTGAATGACACTTCATCCTCAACATGTTAGATTTTTCGATATTTGGATCTATGTATCATCTATCTATAACAACACTCTTCTCGCATGCTCTTGCATGTGTCAGTGTGAATGGTGTGCTTTTGGCACATATTTTTTTGCAACACTCTATCCAATAGGGGTTTTCGTTGACACCATATCTCTCTGTCACTTGTTATTTACCAAATAGTCAAATAATCATAAAAATGACCCAATTCAATAATGCCACCCCTAAATCAAGTGAAAGAGTGAGTGAATGAGAAGCCTCTTTGAGGGGGTAACCTCCTATTACAATATATCAAATTCATATGATAATATGGTTATTCAAATGAGTCTCCTTGATGTATCTATATAAGAGACAAATAGGGTTGGAAAGAAATAATAATAAGATGACCCAACTATAATTAGTGTAATAACAATGAATGAGGATTAAGGTTAGTGGATTAACATTCCCCTCCCCTTCAAACCAAAATTTGTCTCCAGAATTTTTAACTATGGATGCTTTTGTATAAAAATTTCAACTTCCCAAGTCACATCTTATATTTGTGAGTTCTTCCACTTAATGCGGTAATTAGTAATTGCTCAGTTTTGTAGTTAATTGGTCCATGTTTGAATGATTGTTTCAAGTTCTAGTATGATTTTTCCTTCTTCATCAAAATTTAGAAAAAATACAAATTGGGATATTGTCATCAGTTACCTTATTTAAACAATAAATATGGAAGACTAGATATACATGTGAAGAAAAAGGCAATTCCAATCAGTAAGCTATACTACCAATCCTCTATAACACCTCATAGGGACCATTGTACTTGTGTGAGAATTTATTTTCCTCTTTTTGTTGCGTAAGGGGAATATATTAGTATGGTTATAACCTTAAAAATACCTAATCCCCCACTTCAAAGTTCCTTTCACTGCATTGTTGATTCATTTGTAGTTTCATATTGTTTTGTGCTATAACCAAGTTGTCCTTCAATAGTTGGAGAAAATATTGTTGGTGCTTAATGCAATCCTCCATTGCTTGAACCTTAGGTTTCCCTATCAAATATTATGTGATGGATGGAGATGATACCCATAGAGTGTCATAAACAAGGATACTTTAGATGAAGTATGGATTAGGAAGTGTTGTACCACCAAAATGCCAAAGGTAACAATTTGACATGTTGTGATTGTTTATAAGATGCAAAACAATGGAGATAATTACCTTCTAGGAATTTATTGAAAATATTAGTTTTCCCATTAGATTAGGGATGTTGAGAAGAGTTGTGATCCATATGAGTACCCAAAGATGAAAACAAGTCTGTCGAAAACAATTATGTCACTTGCAATAATATTGGGGTTTCCATGCATATTGTAGCTACTGTGATTTCTTTAAATTTCATGAGAAGGTGACCAAAAAAGGTCACACTTTGTAAGTCAATCCATAAAAAACATGATGACATTATTCCCTTTAGACTTTGATATATCTATGATAAAATCCATTTAGACCTCTTCCCAATGCTAATATGGTATGACTAACTGTTCTAGAATCCCTAGGGTCTTGATAATCTCTCCTTTGTTTAATTTTGGAAAACCAAACACTCTAGCACAAAATTTTGAACCTTAGTTTTAAGACCTTCCCAAAAAACATCCTTCTTGATCTTGTGATAAGTTTTCCAAAATCCTAAGTGCCCCACTATAGAATAAGTTTGTAGTTTCAAAAGGACCTTATGTTTGAGTTGGGAACTCTTAATAAATATAGGTGACCCTTATACCAAAGTGAATCATTCATCCACACAAATTTATTTGATACATTGGGGTCCTATTGTAGTTGTTCAATGAGCTATTGTGCATTATATTCCATTTTGTATTATATCCTTGCTTCCACCCAATCAACATGTAGAATGGAAATATAACAAAGTAAGGTCACTATGTGTTTTATTTCCTTGAAAGTGCATCCACCACCACATTTACTTTTCCATTTTGTAGATAATTTCAAAGTAACAACCTAACATTTTTCTAATCCATTTTTGTTTCTCTACCAAAGATAGTTGTTGTTCCAATAAATGCTTCATACTGACATACTATGTTTTTACCTTGAAGTGTATTTCTATTAGGTAAGGGAACCATTTCCTAACTACATGCAACATGGCCAACATCTCCTTCTCATAAATGGATTTGAGTACATTCTTTCCTTTAAATTGGTGGCTTACAAAGGAAACATATATTCATTCTTTCATTAACATTGCACCAATGACATGCCATGAGACATCATACTCCACAATAAAGGTTTGTGTGAAACCACACATGGCTAAGACAAGAGTTCTACATATGGCCTCCTTGAGTTTTTCAAAAGCTTAGATTGCTTTTGAAGTCCAAAAATAGGCATCCTTTTTCAATAACAATGTTAGAGATGTTGTTATTTATCCATAGTTATTAACACACTTACAATAATAGCTCGTTAATCCTAAGAATCCCCTAATATTCTTCAAGTTTTTGGGAATTGGCCATTCCATCATATATTAATTTTGTTAAGGTCCACCTTGATGCCCTAATAGATTTAATTTTGTTTGGTTCAACCTTGATACCTTCATGAGATACAACGTGAACTAAATATTCCACTTCTTGAGCCCCAAATGTTAGATTACTAAGAGGGGGGTGAATCAGTAATAGCGTAATTATAATATTTTTTCTTCAAATAATCCAAGTGTTATATCAATATAGAATTATTATCCAATAATGAGCAAAAAGAAATGAACAATCACACACATACACAGTACACCAATGTTTTACGTGGAAATTCAAATCGGGAGAAAACCACATAATGCTTTTTCTTATATATCTTGAAGAATTACATTCATTGGAAGCACCAAATTCCTTTGTTTTCCAGCTACAACTGGAAGGAGGCTCCAACCCCCTAGTTTCTCGGGCTACAACCTGAGGGAAGCTCCAACTCCCCAATTCTTTGGCTACAACCAGAAGGAGGCTACAACCCCCTATGTTCTTCGGCTACAACCGGAAGGTGTCTACAACCACCTGTCCTTTCCCTGTCCAACCAACCCGAAGTAGAAGTAGAATGATGGAACCACTGTCACACTATCACTGTGAGATATACCACCGTAATCCTGTACCAATAAACCTAAACCATGCATCAACCTGTACCTCAACCTGTAATCAACCTGTACCATAAACAAGTGCATCAACCATGCACCAAAATATAACATAAACAAGTGCAACCAACCATTTACCAAGTATGTACCAATCATGTGTCAACTACTCATCAATATGTACCAACATCATCAACTATACACCTCATGTATGCACCAACTCATCAACTACTTGTCTCAACCATGTACCCAACGTGTACCTAAACCAAAATCCCTCATCAATTTAATCATACAAATATGATTTATAACTTTGTAATAGACCTCATGTATATGATCACATACCTGCAAACCTTCCTCAACTTTAAACAGCAAGAGACTAGCATTTCCATCAAACTTTTATGTAGTCTCACATGACTAGTTTTGGATTAGTCAACAACCCTAACTTGAAATAATCATAACTTTATACATGTAATGAATAAAGATCTGAAAATGATACACAATGTTCTTAATTTTTTTTTATGCAATTCCTCCAGGTGTCACTACTTGGAACCTGTCAGAAAAGTAGTTATAGAAAAAATGGCATACCTTGTTGAATTATGTCTTATTCTAGAGAGCGACCTTGTAGAGCGTGCCCCGCACAGAATGTTTATTGAATAGATATGAAAATGTTACACAACATACTAAAGACTGTACTATAACCAACACATTTGGTATTACTGAATTTGGATCTATTATGAAAAATTTATGACGTTTTTACCCGAAACACTTGTTTTTGACTAGTTTCAGGACTAGCCACACACCCTATTTTCCACGGAGTGTAACTCCAAATATACAACGACCCACAAGATGAATTTTTTACCATAAATACTTGGATATGTTTCCTCAATGTAATATCAATTTCATGGTCTGAATCATTCTATAAAAAAACATTATTGCAAAAATGGTGAGATGACCTGTAAATAACATACCTTAGAAATCATCATCAAAAGAATTTATCTTTCCTTGAATTCCAGCCTTCTTTTCTTCACCTTCCCTCAGAAATTTGGCTTATATATCATTTGTTTACCTTAGAAACCTATAGGTATTCAATATTATCAAGTTTATCTAAAATTAGAGAGACTTTCCTCTTATTTATACTCTCCAAGTAGCTTCCTTAAAAACATCTTCTAGGTCACTTTGCCCACTTTCCTTATTTTAGGGTTAACCCACTTCTAATTTCTCCATTAAATTTATTATTTAAATAATTTATTTTGTA
>SNQJ01S0023131.1:64809-93226 GCA_010110895.2 Picea sitchensis
CTCTCTGAAACTTGCGGTGAATGAATATGCTTCCTCCTTGTCGGATGAGAACTTGGCTCCACAAGTTGACCTTCTCCTCTTGTGAGTTTCAACCTTGTGAGCATTAGAAACAAAACTTGCAAACAATCAAGTCTTCAAAAACTAGTGCTCTAATACCAACTTGATCTAAAATTGAAGAAGACTTGAAATACTTGAAAATATTTGCAATGTAAATGTTATGTGTTTAAAGAAAATGGATCAGTTTGCAACACATAGATTAAGGAATTACTTATGAAAAATACACATAGACAACAGCATAATCAATGAACATAAGAAAATAAACACAGCAATTTGATAAAGGAGTTCAGCCCTCTCTTGGGCTACATCTCCTGGTCCAGCTTCCAATGGATCATTATTATTAATTTCTCAAAGTGCTCAAAAACATGTCTTACAATGCTCAAACTGACAAACCGACTGCTCCAATGGCTTCAAAGCGTCCAAAAACCCCTGTTTGGGCTCTTTCGGCACCTCAATCGGTCGAAAAACGAAGAAGTTAGGCCTCCTAGAAGTCTCCCTCTTCAAGCTTGTTGTCTTTGCATCTACAAATTGCACCCTTATTGTTTGAACCTGGCTCACACGCAATATAAGGCGTGAAAACCCAGCACCGAGCGCAACTGAGCCAACGGTGCAAATCGTAGGATGGTTAAGGGCGCGCCAGCCCCTAACCGCCTAGCACTTGGGCATATGAGGGTCATGTGACCGCGTGCATTGGCAAAAAGTGGTTAACACCGTTACAACTGTTTAACCCCCCCCGCGCTCCATACATGGTCACATGGAATAACCCATACAACCACGGGCTTTACACAATACAACATATAAATTTTCACGTGCCCATTCCATGGAGGATAGGGTCATATGGAATATGTTATATACAAAACAAAGAACTGTGGGTCGGGGATAAGCCCCGGCCCGATCCCCGACCCAACAGTCATATAACTTGAACATAAATATATATGAATTGGTATATATAATAAGGCACAATTGATAGTCCGTTGGTTGGACGGTCTTTGCGAAGGCGTTGTGTGGAGGGAGGTCCGGGGGTTGAACCCCACGGACTCCAATAGTTTTACACAACAACCATAAACCAATAAAAGGGGTGCCACGTGGAAACCCATGATTGGGCCACGTGGCACCTTACCATTAGCCAATGAAATGCCACGTGTCACCATCTGATTCGACAACTGTCAACCAACAAAAACTTTCCATGTCACTCCTGCCACATCATCGTACGGTCTGTATGGCCCTGCCACGTCAGCCCGTACGGACTGTACGGACTGTACAGTCAACATCAATTTTTTTTTACCTATTTGACTTGACGAACAGAATGCAATATCTCTCGCTCCCGACGTCCGTTTGAGATGAAAAAAGTTGCGTTGGGGTCGTAACAACAAGGCCTACGCTCTCGTCTGGTTTGAAGCGATTCCGAGCACTTTGAATTTTTGAGCAAAATTTGATCCCCTGATCATTTTGAGTAACCTTCATCATTTCTCTTTTTATTATGGGGACATTTGTTAGCAAAATGACCAATACCATCACAATTAAAACAAATTAAAGGAAGGTTACCTCTATACCTAACGTTAGTTCCCTTGTTCAGTCTTTTGACGAAGTTGGTCACTTCTTCATCATCTTCCGAGACGTCATTGCTGCTACTATATTCTTCTTGTTCCTTTTTCTTTTTCTTTGATCTTTTTTATGCTTCTTTTACATCTGGATTTTCCTATTCAATTCTCATTTCATATGCTATGAATATTCCATGTAGTTCATCCATGCTTATTGAGTTTAGATCCGATCTTTCTTCTAGTGTTGATATCTTAGGGTTAAATCTCATAGGAATAGATCTTAGTACCTTTTGAACAATTACAGATTCTTCGATTTCTTCTCCTAATCCTATTATTGCATTCATTGTTTCATCAACTCGTAAGAAGTAGGCTGCAATATTCTCATCTTCCTTCATATTTAGTTGCTCGAACTGACCTCTGTAAGTTTGAAGATTTGATGCTTTGACTTTTGTATCTCCTTCATAAATATTTTGAAGCTTGTCCCAAATCTCTTTAGCGGATTTACAATGTGCAACTTTGGTGAATACCGTATCACTAAGACCATTCAAAAGTGCATTTTTGGATTTGGAATTATTCTCAACAAGTTTCACTACTTTGTCATTTGTTGGTGGAACTATTGGTGTTGAGTATCCATCTACAATTGATTTCCAAACTTGAAATCCCTATGCTTGTATATATGTCTTCATCCTTATGCTCCAAAAATAATACTTTTTTCCATCAAACTATGGTATTCCATTTTTATACAAGTTGGTACTCTCCATGATCTACCTTTCAGTGGTTAAACTGATTTCTGAAGGAACCTTCTCTGAAACCAATTGTTGGATTACTAAGAGGGGGGGTGAATTAGTAATAGCATAATTATAATCATTTTTCTTCAAATAATCCAAGTGTTATATTAATGTAGAATTATTATCCAATAATTAGCAATAAGAAATGAACAATCACACACATACACAGTACACCAGTGTTTTACGTGGAAACCCAAATCGAGAGAAAACCACATAAAAAAATTTCTTATATGTCTTGAAGAATTACATTCATTGGAAGTACCAACTTCCTTTGTTTTCCAACTGTAACTGGAAGGAGGCTCTAACCCCCTAGTTTCTCAGGCTACAAACTGAGGGAAGCTCCAACTCCCTAATTCTCTGGCTACAACTAGAAGGAGGCTACAAACCCCTATGTTCTCTGGCTACAACCGGAAGGTGGTTACAACCACCTGTCCTTGCCCCGTCCAACCACCCTGAAGTAGAAGTAGAATGATGGCACCAATGTCACACTATCACTGTGAGATATACCGTTGTAAACCTGTACCAATAAACCTGAACCATACATCAACCTGTACCTCAACCTGTAATCAACCTGTACCATAAACAAGTGCATTAACCATGCACCAACCTATACCATAAATAAGTGCAACCAACCATGTGTCAAGTATGTACCAATCATGTGTCAACTACTCATCAACTATGACTCATCAATATGTACCAACATCATCAACTATACACCTCATGTATGTGCCAACTCATCAACTACTTGTCTCAACCATGTACCCAAATTGTACCTCAACCAAAATCCCTCATCAATTTCATAATCCAAATATGATTTATAACTCTGTAATATACCTGGTGTATATGATCACATACCTGCAAACCTTCCTCAACTTTAAACAATAAGAGACTAGCATTTACATCAAATTTTTCTTTAGTCTCACATGACTAGTTTTGGATTAGTCAACAACCCTAACTTGAAATAATCGTAACTTTTTACCTGTAATGAATAAAGATATGAAACTGATATACAATGTTATTCAGTGTTTTTTATGCAATTCCTCCAGGTTTCACTACTTGGAACCTCTTAGAAAAGTAGTTATAGAAAAAATGGCATACCTTGTTGAATTCTAGATTATTCTAGAGAGAGACCTTGTAGAGTGTGCCCCGCGTAGATTGAATATATATTAAACTGTTAAAAAATGTAATACATACTATACTCTAACCAACACATTTTGTCTTACTTAATTTGGATCTATTATGAAGAATTTATGATGTTTTTACCCTAAACACTTGTTTTTGACTAGTTTCAGGACTAGCCACAAACCCTATTTTCCACGGAGTGTAACTCCAAAAATACAATGAAACACAAGTTGAATTTTTTACCATAGATACTTGGATATGTTTCCTCAATGGAATAGTAATTTCACGGTCTGAATAGTTCTATAAAAAAAATTATTGCGAAAATGGTGAGATGACCTGTAAATAACATACCTTAGAAAGCATCATCAAAATAATTTATCTTTCCTTGAATTCCGGCCTTCTTTTCTTCACCTTCCCTCAAAAATTTGGCTTAGATATCATTTGGTTACCTCATACACCTATAGGTATTCAATATGCTCAACTGTATCTAAAATGAGAGAGCCTTGCCTCTTATTTATACTCTCTAAGTAGCTTCCTTAAAAACATCTTCTAGGTCACTTTGCCCACTTTCCTTATTTTAGGGTTAACCCACTTCTAATTTCTCCTTTAAATTTATTATTTAAATAATTTATTTTGTATTCACGTTGAATTATAGTACACTCGTCAATTCACTTTATTATTTACCTTCTAAAATCTCTTAAACCACTTTGACTACTTTGATCTTTTGGGGCTTCTAGATGACATAAGAGGGTCCTCCAACTTCGTAAGGCCATAACTCTCAAACCGTGAAGTGTGATGTTCCACATACCACCAGAAATGGAATGACATGTACCATCAATATAGAATAGTATTAGCTGAAAATATATTAAAACTCATATCATTATCCATCAAACAAACTTGGGTCCATTACCCAAACCTGGGTTCTCCAACTTCTCATGGCCATAACTCTCTAACCGTGAGGAGTTATGTGACGTTCCACATACCACTGGAAATGGAATGACAAGAAATATTCATATTGGATAGTTTCAATGACAAATTCACTGACCTTCATCTCATTATTCCACAAATAATCATGGGTTCTCTAACCATACTTCTAGGATAACTCAATCCACAAAGCGTCTTCCCGTGGGGGATTTCACCATAAGGGGACCACTTTGGAGTTCATCCATTTCTACTTATTATCAAACATGACAAGACAATAACGAGTCACATTTATATAAAAAATATTGGGTCCATTACCCAACCTTTGTGCTACGGGGATTTCTTCAAGGGTTGACATCAATGACAACCAACCTTAATCAACACCAAATGCATGCTTGGAAGGATTTGCATATAGTTGTTTCTCCTCTAGTAGTTTTAAGACCATGTCAACATATTGTACATGTTATTCCCAAGACTTGGTGTAAATTATTATATCAAAAAAAAATATAAACACTAATTTTCCGAAGAAGGGTTTGAAAATAGAATTCATCAAGCTTTGAAATGTTGAAGGTGCATTAGTAAGGTCATATGCATCATCATAAACACATAATGATCTTCATGTGTTTTAAAGGTTATTTTGGGGATGTCTTCTTTCTTCATTCTAATATGATGATACCTTGAATTGAGATCCTAGTAAAACAAATTTCTCATTGCATTTCATCTAACAATTCATCAATGATAGGGATAGGGAACCTATCTTAAGTGGTGATCTTGATGAATCTCTATAGTTAGGAAACATATACCATGAACAATCCTTTTTGTAAACCATCATCAATGACTAGTGAAGAAAAATCACTTTGGCTAGGTCGATTGATGCTAGCCTCTAACATTTCTTGAACCATAGGCCAATCTCACTCTTCTAGGAAAAGGGGCATTTGTAAGGTCAAATGTTAGGAGGAAGGCTCCATGGGATCAATGGAATACCATAATCATGTTCTAAAGTAGGAGGTACACCTTTGGAAATTTAGAAAAATACTTTGGAATGATTGTTTATAACTCTTTGGAGATTCAAAGGCATAGAGGGTTTAGATGTTTGAACATATAGTGAGCATAATTGTGCAATTACCCTTGGGTTTCCCTTTTTTTAACAATTTTGTCATGTTGTTAGAGTTGATATCTTTAGAGGGTTTCCTTTTCATGCCTTTGAGTTCATTTTTCTTTCCTTCCGTCGAAAATATCATGAAATGTTCATAAAATTAAAGACCATTCTTCCCAACATTTATAACCATTGGACCCCTAAGAACATATCAACACCGCCACTTTGGATTCCAATCATTGGGATATCCAATACATAATCCACCAGAATGAGCTTAATACTATGACACTTCCCTAAATGATTTATGATACACCCATATGTAATCATTACTTGAAAATATAGTCATGGATATATAAAGAAAATGAGAAGAATGGCTAATTTGTGGTTAATGGACTTGTGAGTACTAGCACAATCAATCAACATTGTTACCTTTTTTCTTGGTATATCCTTCTATATTGAGAGTTTGAGTTCTAATGCTTTTCAAATCATGCCAATATATGACTGGAGTAATCTATTCTAATTTTGGATCTTGAGAAGGTTTTGACTCTTGTTCTTCTTCCTCTTTAGAATACATATAAAATAATTTATTCCTACCACACTTATGTCCCTTTCTATATTCATTGTCACAAATGAAACAAAGTCCATTTTCTCAACTTTCATCCAATCACTAAGGTGTCAACATTGTAGGTTGTGAGAGGTCAAGAGTGGGAACATTGCACTCTCTACAGGTGTTAGTGTCAACCCTTCTAATAGCCATATCTTTATTTTCAACTCTCTTTGCCACACTAAAATCCTTATCCAAGGATTTAGGCCCTGAAAGATACATTTTATGTTGAATGCCCTAATTTAAATTTCCCATAAAGAGATCGAACAAATTATCCTTCGGAATGTTCTTCACTCTAAGTCTCAACTTTTGAAATTGCTAAATGTGCTTTGTAATGGACCTCTTTGCCTGAGATTTATGAATTGGATAAATAAGGTGTTGCTCATATTATCCCCATAATGTGATATCTATTCATTTGTAAAAATGGAACAAGAGACAACAAAGTCAGTTTTTGCAATCACAATTCCATTGGTACCACACAAATTGATTAGGTTCTAAATATAAGAATGCAATAATTATATTTTGTAGAGTTGGAACTTGGTGTAGATCAAAGAATTTCTCCATATAGGATATCCATGTTATGAGATAATTACCATCACACTTCCTCATATTGATATTGAGAATGAAATAGTTACTTGGTACCAAATTGAAACCATTTTGGCATGGACCTTAAAGTGACGATTACTCATGTGTCTTGGTCTTAATCCATAGTATTCTCCAAATGTGTTAAATGTTATTCATTTGTGATTAGAACTCAATCCTTTTGTTATTCTTATCCTCTTCTTGAGAAGGAAAATTTAAGATAAGGAGGCTTGTTATATCCTTTAAAGGTCATCCTTCATGTCTTTTTTTTTAATAGGAGAAATCAACAACTAGTTGGGCATATACTCACATGACATGGGGTTGTGTTATCCAATTGCTACCACTATAATCTCCAGGTGTGCCCACGATACCCCATATGCTACCCACAAAATAAGTCAGAGTTTCAAATTAGTGACTTAACATTACAAAGTTCCTTAACAATACACTTCATCATCGACTTCCCTACACCCTGGGGTTTTCATCCTTGATGTCTTTGAAACCATCTTTGGTTTCCATCTCTTTGAGATCATTTTTAAAATTTTGGAATTTTGTTTTACTAGCCATATTTAGAATTCAAACATTATTTTCCATCATAGTTTCCATGCTTATTATTTTCTCTTCCAACTTGGACACCTTAAATTCCACTTCTTCATTCTCTACGTTTGTCAAGGATTATCCTTTCCATGAGTCAAATTTGGATTTCCACATCTAGATATAATGGGCTACGATTTTGTAGGGTCTAATTGGTAAGGGAGTGTTAGGATCTATATCTCTTTGATATACTGTTGGGTTTCCAATAGTTGCATTCAACCAGCCTTTCATGAATCAAAGGAAGATGGACCATACCCTTAGTTGTACTACCTAATTCCTAGGTGTGCGAGAGTGATATCCCCGAGTGTTTTGCTCGGTGTACTATAGATGCAAAGGGTCAAAATACCATATAAGTATATGGTCTCAGGGATGCCTATGGTATTCCAATATACATTATGTGGAAGATCAAACCTATAAATAGATCTTGTCTAATAAAGTTCTACTCTCTAGGTACTAATAGTGGTGTACATGGGCATCCTATGATGACCCCACACATGTTCTATGCATGTATTCTACCTAGTTGTAGTTTTACCTATTAAACTATAAATATATGTGTTTATAGATGTCGATACGCATATGTAGCCCAAAAAATATAATTGTTGCAAAATAATGAAAATTATTCTAAACTTTTGTCTCCTTGAAACCCTTGCAAAGCTCTAACTTGGAGTTTGTTTAGTTAACCGACCTCAAACCTATTATAACTTCACCGATTCTAATTCTCTATTGACGAAATTTTTACATGTTATAACTTGATATGTCTTCTTCAATATCCCACTAATCCAATGCAATTTGGACATTCCAAGAGGAAGTTATGGTTGAATTACCAAAACAATTTTTTCCCTATTTCATAGGATCGAACTTGAACTGATTGCAACGTCACCAATATTTCTCTATCAAGTCTTAAATTTGGACCTAAACCACCTTGTTCTATATTATATCAAATTCCATGAGTGGCACTCAATTTGGATCTCGCAATATTAAGATATCGTTGTTTTATAGAAACCAATTGTTTAACCCTAGTTTGAGAACTACACAAAATCCCCAACTTGTACAGCGTGTAATTTGAAAAAATAGAAAAATGGAATTTGGATTTTTTACCTAGTGTACTTAGATATGTCTTCTATTAACCCTGGAATTTCCATGCATTAAAAATGATCCAAAAACACGTTAGAGAAAAAATGGTAAGATGACCTGTTTGAAGGAGATAACCCAAATATTGTGTGCTTTGATCCCAGAGGTTATGTACCAAATAGCCAAATAAGCATAAAACATGCTCAACTCAGTGGTGCCACACCTAAATCAAGTGAAATAGTGAACGAATAAGAAACATCTTCAAGAGGGCAATCTCCTATTACAATATATCAAATGCACAAGATGAGATGATCATTTAAATGAGTCTCATTATTATATATATATAAGAGACCAAGCGCTAGAAAGAAATAACAAGTCAACCGAACTATAATTAATATAGTGATAATGAATGAGGGTTATGGTTAGGGGCTTAAAAACATTCTTCGAGGGTCTATAACAACACACTTCTCGCAAGATTATGCATGTGTCAATGTGAATGTCCTTTCAACACCTATTGTGTTGTAGTGCTCCATTTGACAAGGGTTTCCATTGATGCCATATCTCTTTGTTAGTTCAATCACTATTTTTATATACTTGGAGGATACACACATGTAAGGGAAAATCAAAGTTGTCTACTTGTTTGATGATAATCTTATTCTTAATGATTTGTAATCCATCGTGGATATTCCACTGAACAATTTGTCACAAGATAAACAATATTACCAACTTAAAAAGAACTTTCCCGAGTTGTCATTTTTTCAAGGGTTACATTTTTTACCTCGTTTTTAAAAATTGTGCTACCGGTAGCACCCCCCTCCCTTTTTAGGTGGTATTTTGATATTTTAAATTTTCTAATCCATAATATTTCCACAATATTTTTTTTAATGCTTATTTTTCATCTATTTTCAAATTTTTAATTTTTTTTTCAACGATGTTTTTGGTCATTCTTCCATACTTCTTTCAATCTTAAAAATATTTTTTACCATTTACTTTTTTGAAATTAAGATTTTTCATATAATTGTGTCTCCTTAATTAATTTATAGTTCCATACTTTTAAAATATAGTGGAAAACCCCCGGATGGGGTGACACGCGGCACCGTGGTGGTGACACTAGGATCGGCACTAAGCTCGGGTTTAATTGTCGATGGCCGCCACCCACACATCAACATTTACGATGGTGGACAACCATGGCAGAGGCCATACGACAGAGGGACTCCTCCCTCGCGTGACCATTTACACCCCCTGCGCACTTAGATTGAAAGAGGATATGGGAGGACAAATGACTCTGGTGTCTGGTTATGTGTTTTCTTATGAGCCCGGGCAGAGCGGGAATGCTCCTGCTTTAGCTACGCTCTTCGCTTGGACGTTCACCACCTTTTCTTTGCACTCTGATAAGGATTTTCAGGGTTGTTTGTCTTTGCGTGTGCCACGACAGAGTTGGTATGCTCGCGCTTCGCACCTGCAACCTCTCTCGTCCTGGACTTATAGCTTAGCACTGCAACTGCTTGGCACTTTCCTTCACCCCCCGGATACAATGGCTAGAAAGTGAGGCAGGCCTCGCCGGGATTCAACCTGGGACGCCCATAAGGCGCAGCGACGACGGAAGGAGCAATTAGAACGCGCTCTGGCTTTGGCGTCCTCCATTCTTTGGAAGAAGGCGCGGGCTGAGAGACGGGCGTTTCTCGACACTATTGCAGAATCGGGAGTTGGTTGTAGCAGGGAAGACACGGCATTTAAGCCGAGTGACAAGAAGGAGGCCGAGACCGAGGATGTGTTTCCCACCTGCGTCGTGGAGGAGGACCCATTTATGGGGGACCTGGCGAGTGTTGAGAAGCCCCGCGCCATGGAGACGACCAGCTGGGAGGGTACCAAACGCATTTTGGCTAGGGAAGACGACTTCCCCGGTTGCATTATCGAAGAAATTCCCTGGCCGGGCGACTTGCAAGCAGCTAGTGCCAAGAAGACTGTGGATGCAGAGGTTGAAGCGGTGCAAAGGGAGCTCGTGATTGGCATTGGTGAGGCAACGGAATTGAGGATTGCTCCCCCTAGTGGCTTGGGTGGCGGAATGCATGGCTCTCTCCTTAGCGACGAGCACCTAGCTTTGGTGTTCGAGCTCCGAGGCCACATGTCAGACTTGGAACATAGGGCCCTCCTCATGGGCCAGCGCATGGACCTGCTCCTCGACGCATTCTCCGGTACTCCAGCTCAATGGAAGTGCCCCCTGTGCGTGCAGGCTTTTTCCATTCCAGCGGGGATGATCAGAATCTAGACCAGGGGTCTAAAATTTGCTCAATTTTCAAAGTCCTCGGAATGCGACGAAAATGGTACCATTGCGTCCGTCTCGTTCTCCTGATTCCGACGGTATATTTATTTTCGCAAACGGAGTCTGTATGGAGAAGTTATCGCGATCTGTTCGCCGGGCCAAACAGGGAAAATTTGATGCTGACTGGGTAGGCCGTACAGCTGACGTGGCAGAGGCCGTATAGCTGACGTGGCTTGATGGTATGGTTCACACGTGGCAAGTGACGTGGCGTTCAATGATTGGTTACAACTGGACGAGTAGCATGGTGACACGTGGCATATTATAAGCAAATGAAAAGGTGCCACGTGGCCCAATGAAGGGCTGCCACGTGGCACCCCGAATTTGGCTATTTGGTCGTTTAAAATATATATGGAGGCCGCGGGGTTCGACTCCCGGACCTCCTCTCTTTGCAACAACTTCACAAATTTCACTAGCCAACATTCCGCCTTTCGTTTCTTGTTAACAAGACGAGAAATATTTGATTTGAATTAGCATTGTTTATCATACGGCGGGGGTATGGGCTGGGGCTTAGCCCCAGCCCCCGGTCACACGCTTTTGCATACGACCATACCCTTGTGGCAAATGGCGCGCGGAGGTAATTTATGTATGGTTTCATATATTTTAACATATGGTTATATATATATGCAATCGCGCGGGAATTAAAACATTATACAAAG
Organism: Picea sitchensis; assembly: GCA_010110895.2. Lineage (NCBI taxonomy): Eukaryota > Viridiplantae > Streptophyta > Pinopsida > Pinales > Pinaceae > Picea > Picea sitchensis. The sequence continues at coordinate 76,162 of SNQJ01S0023131.1, forward strand.
CCCCGGGTCGTATACGTATTCATATGACCACGCAAGTGTGTAAAAGGCGCGCGCGCGGTTTGGTGTATTAAACATAACACCCGGTTATATGGTATAACATGTGACCACTTTTTACAAACAAATGCGCGCGGGGTTAACATTCTATGCCACGGTTTATTACTGTTCACATGTAACCGCTAGTTTATATATTGCGCGCGTTTTTGGTTGCTACCACACGGTCGCGTGGCTCTATATTATATGAACACGCATTTTATCAAATGGCGGGATTTTACATTGGGGTTCGTTTATGTTCAAACGGTTATACAAACACCCCGACAGTTGTCCACCATTTATACACGCGTGGAACCTAGCCCTATTTTGGCGCGGGGAACGTGGCCATATGGTCCCCCCCATGCGCCCAACACCTCCGTCCTCGGGGGGGTAGAGTTGCGTTAACCGTTCGACATATTGCACCAATTTCAGGAACGCGCATGGGTGCTGGGTTTAGGCACCGAAAACGCTTGGAGGCCGGGTTCATTCTTCCACAGGTGCAATATGGCGAGCCTGTAACAGAGCTTGGAGGGGAAAAAATGGCTGCAAGCATAACTTCTTCAATTTTTGGCCAAATGAGGAGTTGTAAAAGCCCAGCTAGGGGTTTTTGGACGTCCTGAGTCCATTGGAACCATTTTCATAGGCATTTGAAGACTCCTTATGCAGGTTTTTAACCATTGAATCTTGAGGAAGCTTAAGGAGCCTTAAAGCCCTCATTGTTTGAGGCATTGCTCTGATGAGCACATATCCATTTTCTGAGACTGAATAGACATTCTTGATTGATTATTATGCTCTGAACACATTGGGATAGGTTTCAGATCCATTGGAGGACTTCTACAGGTATTTTTGCTCCATTGAAGCTCAGGGAAGCTTGGAGGTCACATGTAGAACAGGTCATTGCTGGATGAGCCATTGTCCATTTGCAGAGTTTTTATAGTCATTTTTGGGGTTTTTATGTATTCTGAATCCAATGGTATAGTCTGTAAATCCATTGGAGTTGAGCAGCATCTTGTAATGAGCATTTGACAAACTAATCCCAAAGATCCAAGTCCATTGAAGGAGGCTCAAGGAGATGTAGCCCAGAGAGGGGTGAACTCCTTTATCATCTTGGTATTGTTGTGAGTTTGTTGTGTTATTTTCTTCACTTTACATTGATGTGTATTGGTTTATAGCACATATTTAATCATTTAAAAGAACCTTTTTCTCACACATATACATTGACAAGAAGAACCAAGAACTTAACACATAAACTATCTTGCATATTTGAACACATGAAGCAAGGTCCTGTTAAGATTTATTTTATGAGGTAGAGGGTGCTTGCATAGCATAACAAGTCAGCCTTCTATTTTCAGATCAGGGGACCACTTGGCAGACTGGCGAAGGCGACAGGTCACCGGGTGCCTAGGTTTTTATAATTTCCTGGTTTTTAGTTTTATTGTGTAACTGTTTTATGTTCATCTGGACCATTAGCATATGTCCTGGTTTCCTCCGGGCAAGACAGATGCTACTTTCCTTTATGTATTATCGTATAACTGCTATTTGCTCCCCACTTATGTTGGTTTCTGGATACCGGCAGCATTTTTGGTGACTTTAGCCATGCCACTGTATATTTTGTCAAAGTTTTCTGCTAATCTAATATAGCAGGTACTACTCCTTTTTTATTTAAAAAAAATATATATAGTGGAAAACATAATTTTTAACAAATTGTTTACCTTTACTTCAATACATAAAAAATAGTTGTAATTAAATAACACTATTTTTGAATATTTAACAAAAAAAAATTATTTTATTTTATTTTTATAAATTAAAAACTAAAAAACTAAGGAAAAGAAAACCATTGAAATTAATACAAAAAAAAATTAAAAGCAAATATATATTAAAATAAAGAAAGAAAAACTTAAGTGAGAAAAGAAACAAAACAAAATGAAATTATATATAAAAAAAAATTGAAGGAGAAAAAAAAAAAAAAAAAAAAAAAAAAAAAAAAAAAAAAAAAAAAAATTTTATGTATATATATATATATATATATTAAAAATAAAAATAAAAAAAAAAAAAAAAAATGAAAATAAAAATAAAATTAAAAATATATGAATTTATATATACTATAAACTATATATAAATTATATAAACTATAAATAGTTTATATATAATATAAACTATGTAGTTTATATGTAGTTTATATTATACATAAACTACATATACAAAGGGGAATAGGGGTGATGGCCCCCTTTGTTCTCCTCCATCATATATGTAGTTTATATATAATATAAACTATATATAAGATATATGGTTATAATATACTAACTATAATTAATATATATTATAATAAAAAAAAAAAAAAAAAAAAAATATGATGATGATGATGACACATGATGATGATGATTAATTTCCAATAAGACCTAATTGGTTTATCGGACCTTAAGGGAGTAGTACTGTGATTTTTAAATTTTGTTTATGTGCTCGAAAAACATTAAGAAATTTTTTCCAAGATCACCATAGTTATGTTAAGTAAAAGGGTTAAGAAGGTTGGTAGTGTGATAAATATTTTAGTAGAGATCTAATATGGGTATAAATTGGACAATCAGTGATTTTCGTCTTCAGCATTCTTAGTGTCACAAGGTGACACCTCTTACATCCATGGCGTTTTAGGAGGTGTTGACCAATGCAGTTCACTATGGAGCTAGGTAGAATTGTATCTTAGTAATGCTTATTATTTTCTTTACACTTAGCAAAGCAGATAGATAATTTTGATCTCACGGATTAGGGTTGATTACATCTTTGCATGCACCTTAATTTTCTTTTCTCTTCTAACTCTTTATCACACCACATTTTCTCCTTAAATTTTTGATTTGGTGTTTTTTAATAGTATCTTTATTACGCAAAATCATTCTTAGTGTCACAAAGGTGACACACTCTTTCATCCCATGGCGTTTTAGGAATTGACCAATGCCCAGTTTCACTATGGAGCTCGTGAGAATTTGTTCTTATCTTAGCAATGCTTATTATTTTCTTTACACTTGGCAAAACAGATAGATAATTTTGATCTCCTGGATTAGGGTTGATTACATCTTTATAATACCTTAATTTTCTTTTCTCTTCTAACTCTTTATCACACCACATTTTCTCCTTAAATTTTGATTTGATGTTTTTTTAATAGTATCTTTATTCTGCAAAATAGTTTCTTCCATGATTCTCCAATAGTTTAGCCAAGACTAGATGTCTTTATGCCATCCTTGCTTGAGTCGATGGTGGTTATGACTTTATTTTGAAGCAATTTTAGGTAGCCTCTTGTCTTCCATGGTGTTTAACTTGTTCTTATACATTAGGTATCTAGTCATAGCCATTCTCTCAATGGGGGAGAGGCTTGTTTCTAAGAGGAGGATGGGATATGGCGTATTTCCTTTCATTTTGAGACTATAGGTTATAAAATTCTTTTGTATTTTCTCTATCTTTCTCCAGGATTCACGAGAGATACTACAACCCCAGACTTCACATCCATAAAGAATAATAGGTGTAACAGGAGTCTCAAAGAGGAGTTTCTTCTTATCCCAACTCCAAAGATCAGTTGATTTACAATTGTTTTCAAGCCCATAATAAGCTTTCCATCCCCCAATAATCCTTTTATCAATGCTATAATTCCAATTGAGCTTGTGGTGAATATCAATTCCAAGATATTTGTGCGAAGTCACTTCCTCCAAGTTGTTGTTGTCATATGCAAAGGTATCATAAGCCCATTCACTTGTCATGATACAAGCTTCAGGTCATTTCACGACTAGTTATTTATCAGGGGCTACCATCCAAGGCTCATTTGGCTAAGAGTGAGTTGACAAATGAACTTTGTCTAGTGTGTGGTAAACCGGAAACAACGAAGCATATATTTGCACTGACATTTTTCCAGGGACTATATAATTATATATAAACTACATATATATATAATTTTTATATAAATTAGGATTTTATTTTATTTTTAATTTTTTTTATAAAATTTTATGAGTCAATTTTGATTTTCTTTAAATTTTTTAACATAATGTTTTAGTTTAGGGTTTTTACAAATTTTTTTTTTTTGAATTTCAAATTATTTTTTTTCGATCATTTTTTTGATGTTTTTATTTTTATTTTATATAATTTGGGTTTTGAATATATTTTTTTGAATGTGTTTTTTGCTTCATTTAAAAAATAAGTTGCGAAGATTTTGTCCTTTCTATTTACTTATTTTTCAATGTAAATTTAAGAAAAAAAAAATGTTAGTAAATAAATTTTTAAGTGACCATTTTGTATCCAATTTTGGGTTTCTTTTTTTTGCATAGGGATCTATTGTCAAAACCATGGTTTCAATTAGGTTGAAATGAGCCATAATTTTAACGTTTAGAAAAAACTTTGTGCTTTAGTTATCGTCATTTTTGTTTATTTAGGTGTTAATTTTAAGGTTTTTCTAAGCTATTGTATGAGTTTTGAAGGTCATGCTTGAAAAATGTTGTAATTTTGACCCCGTTTGAAAAAATGGTGCTACCAGTAGCACCACTTTTTGATTTGGGGTTGATTTTCATGCAAAAATATGAGTTTTTTGGGCTAGAGTTCTCGTTTTGAGGTCACAGTTCTTGTTAAGTTGGTAATATTGTTCATATCATAAACTATTATGAAAACTTTGATTTTTTCAGTTTATTTCCTTAGATCCCAAATTAGTTAATTACTAGCTTTGCTTGAATTTATGAAATTAACTAAATAGGAAAATGAAAGAACAAGAAAAAATATACACACCATCCACACAATTGCACACAAGATGTATCTTGGGAGCCAATATGGGAGAAAACCTAGTTAGTAGGTGAGGCATATGCTCTTCTCTCTTTTCTTCATTTATGGAAAGCAAGTACAAAGAAAGAGGGAGAATATACACATCTTTTCTTCTATTTTTGCAATTTATTTCCTTAGATCCGAGATTAGTTAATTACTAGCTCTTCTTGAATTTATGAAATTAATTAAATACAAAAATGAAAGAATAGACAAAAAAATACACACCATCCACACAGTTGAACACAAGATGTATCTTGGGAGCCAATATGGGAGAAAACCTAGTTAGAAGGTGAGGCATATGCTCTACTCTTTGTTCTTCATTTATGGAAAGCAAGTAGAAAGAAAGAGGCACTCACTATGGAATTTCCTTTGACATTGTGGCTTGAACGACTACTACATAATATCCTACCTCCTCTATTATGATCTTAAACTACCACTCCTTGGATGCTTTTCTCAACTATGGAATAAGTACAATACAAAAGAATGGAACCCCTTCTCCTCCTAGTGGTCTGGTATTTAACATAGCTCGATAGTCATCTAGGGTTAGGGTTTTGACTTCATCAACCTTCAATTAGTGATCAATTTTGGACCTTTTAGAATATTCTTTAAAATCCACTGTGTGGCTAGCCCCACACGTTTAAGTAATGGGGGTTGACATGGGATCCACTTGTACCATAGTGGTCAACACGATAGGTCAACTTGCGGGAGGAATAACTTTCACATACAAACTTTGATTGAGGTCATTCTTGCATTATTGGAAAGGTCTTGGTGCGTAGAATATGGTATTTTCCTCTAGAGTAGGTTTGGACCAAAAAAATGTCATTTGATGCCTCAAAATGGATTCATAATTTTTCATACGGTTTTTGGATCCCAATTTTCCAAATTGGGACCAACCATTGAAATGGATCTTCAAGTTGATTCCTCTAATTTTTTCCACTAGAAAAGTACTAAGATAGATGAAAAATTATATATTGGTCCACCCTGGATCATACCTCCCCATTTAGGGAGGATTTTGGTCCCCAAAATATTTATTGAATGAGGTGAGGAAAATTTTCCTCTACCTTCTCTCTGAAGTACCATTTTTTTCCTAGAAATTGTCCTTTCAATCCAATCTGCTAAAGGTCATGCTACCCTTGTCTTGTAGCTCTAGACCTCTTTTACAAAATTGTGTCCTCTACCAAATATGCTTGAGAATCTGGTGCTAAGTCCTCTATGGTAGGTAGGACTTGGTCCTCCTTCTTATCCAACATGGAAGGATCATAGAGTTTCAAATTCTCCACATTCACTATTGAGTAAATGCACATGTATAGAGGTAGATTGAGTCTATAGGCATTAGCCCACACCTTCTCCAATACCTCAAAACAACCATACTAGAGATCCTTGATCTTCTTACTAGAACCTTGTAGTCTTTCCTTGTTCAACTGTAACCAAACATTGTCTCCCACTTTGAATGTCTTCTCGATTCTATGTTGATCATGTATGACCTTATAATTTTCTTGTGACTTCTTCAATGTCTCCCGTAGAAAATGGATCTGTCTAATATTTTCAACAAATTTCTCCACTCTCAAAGCTTCTCATGTGATGTCTTCCCTCACTCCTCCTTGATGTCCATATGCAACATCCAAGGGTGAAGATGACAAATACCTAAAGCAAGTTTCAAAAGGGGATGTACTTATCAGTAGAAGTGTGGACTTCTCTATTATAGGAGTGTTAAATATAAATCAGATTTTCATCCTAGATCTTCGACTGCTTCTGATTGTAGCTCCTCAAAAGTTGCACCAAAGTCCTGTTGACTACTCCTATATTCCCATTGGTTTGTGGATGGAATGTTGTAGATCTCTTCAACTTCATATCCATATTCTCCCAAAGTGTATTCCAAAAGGCACTGAGAAATGTAGTATCCATGTATGAGATGATGCTCCTTGGTATCCCAAAGTGCACCCAAACCTGTTGAAATAACATGTTTGCTACTTCTTGTCATTTGATGATATTTTTACAAGGAACACAAATGCACATCTTGTTGAACCTGTCAACTACCACAAATAAATAGTCATGTCCCTTCTTATTTGTTGGTAAACCTCCCACAAAATCCATGGAAATGATTTCCCAAGGTCGAGTGGGTACAAGAAAGGGATGGTATAAACCTTGATTCATATTACTGAGCTTATTGGTACAATAAATCATGCATCCTCTAATATATCGTACTACATATTATTGCATTATGAGCTAGTACACATACCTCTATAAGTTAGGAACTATCTTCCCAACACCAAAATGTCCTGCAACTTTGAAGGTGTGAGCCTCTTTGATAAGCTGCAATATTTCACCTTTAGGAATACAAAGCTTATCCATATTGTAGAGAAACCAATTCTAGATATATTCAGTATTTTTTTCACCTTCTTCTACATGAATTTGGTCATGTAGGTATCAAAACACCCCTTTAAAGTCCTCATCTTTTGTGTATGCCTCTTTGTATGGATCATGGGTAAAAGGCTCCATGTGCATAAGAGTTCCCAAAGTTATAATCTTGGATGTGGGTGGCCTTGAAAGCATGTATGCTAACTTATTAGTCATACCCTTCTTATATTTGTTGACTATATAAAATTTCTAAAAAAAAACCATCCACTTGTAATGTATGGTTTGTTGAAGTTTACTCTAGGCCTACAAATACTAAAGTGGTTGGTGATCTGTGTCGATAATGGTTTCATTGTCTAACAGATAGTGCTTCCACTTCTTAACAACTCAAACCAGGGCATAAAGTTCCTTATCATATGTAGGGTAGTTCAAAACTCCCCCATGAAACATCTCAGAATGATAGAATACTAGCTTACCTCTTTGCATCAAAACTGCTCCCATAGTATACCCACTTGCATCTGTCTCCACTTCAAAGGGATTTTGCAAGTTAGTCAATATGAGAACTACTCCTTGACTGATATTTCATTTTATCTCATCGAAATATTTATGCTAATTTTTTCCCCACTGGAAACTCTTACCACTCTTTGTTATGGCCTGGAGTGGTGCAACTACCACTGAAAAAGATGCTATGAACTTCTATAGGTATTTTGTTTCCCCAACAAACATCCTAACTTCAATGAAATTGGTAGGAACTAGTCATTTGATAATGGCATCCATCTTTGCAGGATCTATCTTGATCTCCCCTCCACCGATCACATACCCCAAATACACCAATGACTACTAAGAAAACTCACATTTGTTGAGGTTAGCAAGTAGTTGGTGCTTTTTCTGAGTCTCTAACATCTACATGAGATGTGAGATGTGCTTTGTTGATGGGAGAAATGGAAAAATCTTCACTCAAGAAATTTTTAATCTCATCAATCCAAATGAGATAGGCAAGATTATAACCTTGGGCTTATAGCTTCCCAAAAATATCAATTAGACCTCAAGAAATATATTCTTGGATATGATGTTATTTTAAAAGTATTTAAATTTTGTGTCTTTTATGTGAAATAAATAAAAAAATATAAAATGTAGTTTCAAAGTCAATTTGTAAGATATCAAAATAAGCAAATGCAAGATAGCATAAATATGAAAATCGATATCCAACACGTCTCATAAATGAGAAGAAATCAACAAATAACTTCATTAATCTCAATCTAAGTTTCAAGTAAGTTTATTTTTTCAAACCCTTGCAAGAATTTGGATCAGAATTACTCTTAGACGTCTAATATGGTATTTGACTAATACATAGACAAATGGTGTCCAAAAAGAAGAAGAATAGAACTAAAAACCAAATTGGATCAATCCAAGCTACAAGTGCATCATTGTCTTGACTCTCCAAAACTAGCATTAATCAACAATGAAATAAATTCAGAACTTCCAACTAAGACTAAACAAAATTTCAAGAAGAATGAATGAGCTTGGAGCATCTCAATAATCAATGCTTCTTAGTCCTTTCTTCGCCACCTTCAGAATAACCCTACTATCAACAAGATAATTGTGATACCCCTAGGTTGATCCCTAGTTGTAAATATACTTATGTTTTATAGGATGGTGAGCCAGGATATTTTGGGGCTAGAGTGTATGTGTATGTATTTATTTTAGTCTGAAGTGCCTATGTGATTATTATGCCGGAGAGTCTAGATGCAAAAGGACTAGAGAGCCTATCATTGTAATTAATGTAATCACTCATATTATTAATAAAGTACATCATTGTTGCAGACCAAGTCAAACAAAAGAGTATGGGGGGATAGGACTCCACGAGAAGGAAAGGAGGTTAAGGGATTAAGAAAAGGGGCTAAGTCAAGGGGGATTAAGCCAAGGAAAAAAATAATATCATTCCTATGTCATAAGCTTTATGCGATAATTTTATCATAATTTCCTAAGTGAGAGGAACAAATCACCAAGTGGAGAAAAAGGTGGTTCTTTGTGTGCCAAGTTTCATAAAGGGAACATGTATATATTATTGAGAATTAGTGTAATTCTCATTCTTCTTGGTCATTCATTAAGGTTGACCATCATTATTACCGTTACAAAAGAGTGGAGATATGGAGCTGGAGTGACCCTATAAATCCTTAGTGGTATGGGTATGAAGATGCAGGATGTCAGACATGTGAAGCAATTCTCTCGGGTGAGAGAATTTCTAGGAATAAGTTTCCATGTATACTAGCCATGGTGCCATAAATCTTTGAGTGTAACTATGTGTTCTAAGTGTCATAGTGCTCAAAGACTTCCTGGTCGACCTGTTTCTGAATCCCAAAAAGGAAGTGGGACAACCGAAGGACTGTTAAGCAGAGAAGGGACACACTTCCCTGGCTGGGACAAGCTGAGGGAAATGAGAGGTTGTGAGATGGAACTTTTTCTAGAGTTGGTACTCGGGGACTTGTCTATTTTGTTGAGTGATGTATGTACTTAGTGGGATTGGCGAGCAAGCCTTTTCCCTGGTGGAGTCATAGCCCCAGCTCGAGGGTGACCCACTGCTGAGAGATTATGAGAAGTGAGGTCTATAGCTGGGAGGAATGTATGAGTATGCATGCAGATAGTTATTTACAACAAAAGATAAGTGTTCTTCTTATGTGTATTATTCTATTAAGTAATATGCATATTTACGTTAATTATATTGTGTTGTAATTGTAGATATTTATTCATGGAATATATATGTTGTATAATTGTATGTTTGTTTCATAGGCATATGCAGGGCATGGTGGTTAATAAATTTCATTTGTTATTTGATTTATGTAGCAATGGTCATGAGATTCCAGTGCGAGGATTAAATCATTGTGCACGCACACTGCGGAAAGGAACAATTGTTGTGCACACTGGGAACATTTGCCATGCATGACATAAGGTCGGTTGCACATGTACGATTTGTGTGAGTGATTTAAATATGCATTTAGAGTTGGTATAAGTCAAGAAAGTTTGTGTGGCATAAATCAATTGGAGGCTAAGCACGTTACATTGAGGTTTTCGAGCAAATTTTTGGGTTGTTGGTATCGGGGGACATTAGAATAAATTAGCTCTAAAAAAACTCATAATGGAATGAATAAACAATCATTCTCACTAGAGGTAAGAACAAACCTTATCAGAAGTATCAGTTCTCTATTTTCTCATGTTCTTTATTTGTCTTGCTATCCTCCTTTTATGTCTTCAAAAAGTAGTTTTGGTAGTTCAACTACCGTTTTGTTTAGAAAGTTGTATAACTTTAGTTAGGAGAGGATAAATTTAATTAATTAAGGTAATAAATAATAAATACCATGAATATATCAACATCATAAAATATACTAAAAAGAAACCAATATAAACATGCCACATTAGTCATCACTTGTACCACCCCAAAATATTAAAATGGCATGATATTAAAAGTTTTCGAAAATAATATCATGTGTCTGTTGTCCAAAATATGCATCAAGTGTAAAAGTGGAAATGTCATCATATAGATTTAAATAAAACATAAATAATACTTTTTGTTCGATGATGCCTCTCTTTGCTTACTTGCTTCTAAAAGAGAATCCTTGTGCATAAGTAAGTCCTTATCAACATATTTCTTTTCTTCCAATCTCTATCTCAAGCTGCATATCATGAAAGTAATTTTCCTCTCATTACTTTCTGCTTGCGTTGAAGGTTGTTTTGACTATATGGAAGAGAAGAAACCAATATAAACATGCCACATTAGCCATCACTTGTACCTCCCCAAAATATCAAAATGGCATGATATTAAAAGTTTTCAAAAATAATATCATGTGTATGTTGTCCAAAATATGAATCAAGTGTCAAAATGGAAATGTCATAATACAAATTTAAATAAAACATAAATAATAATTTGTGTTCGATGATGCCTCTCTTTGCTTACTTGCTTCTAAAAGAGAACCCTTGTGCTTAAGTAAGTCCTTATCAACATACTTATTTTCTTCCAATTTCTCTATCTCGAGCTACATATCATGAAAGTAATTTTCCTCTCATTACTTTATGCTTGGGTTGAAGGTTGTTTTGATTATATGGAAGAGCATTCAAATAACTCATAGCTTGGTGAATTGGAAAGTTGTTTCCCTTTGTCCATTTGTGGTTCAATGGGAAACAATTTTTAGTTTCTAGGGACTTGAGTTGAATGGGCCATATAAGCAACAAATGCAACGTGAGGCATTAAATGTAGGGAGGAGGTGGTGGAAAAGGGTTATTAGGCCAACGTGTTATGCTAGAAGGGGGATTTGCAAGAATATTTTATGATTCATCATCGACTGGTTGCACAGGAGGTTCAAGGAAGTGAGAAATACTAGGATGTGGTTGTAGGGGATGATTAGAAGGAGCTTGAGGCTGTGGAAATGAAGGATGTCCAACAAGATTCAGTTAGCCACTTTGTGCCAATTGGTTTAACTCTTCAGAGTCATAATCAAAATGTATTAAAAATCTCATCTTCTTGTTTCTTCCTTGTTGCCAAAACACATTAGGCATTCTTCCTCTTCTTCCTATGTTACCTTTGTTTCCACTCCGATCAATTCCCCGACTGAAAAAACTCATATATATATATATATATATATATATATATATATATCATCATCATCATTTCAATTAGTAAAATACAAGACACAATATATTAAACATCTAATACAATTTTGCTTGAAATGATTTAGCTATGGCTCTGAAAATGACAAAGTAATTCAAGCATGCAAGGGAGCAATGAGTGGGAATGATGGAAAACAGGGAAAAAAAACCATATTTGATAGGAAGCCTTCTCATTATTTTACTTTAAAAAATTTGAAGTATGCTTCTTCTTTGTAACATTCTCTTCATATGAAAAAATAATTATTTATTTGAACAAGGGAAATGAGTGAAAAATCAATTATTTATTTGAACAAGGGAAATGAGTGAAAAATGAATAAATAAATGATAGGGAAACAATGACAAAGGGAGTTGTAATTAGCGAAAAATGATATGAGACAACAAGAATGTATGAAAATTTCATGTTCATTGTCTACAAACAGTCAATCATTTGTGTTCATAAGCTTGCATAAATATCCATTGTAAATCTAATAATCTGTGTAAATTTCCTTTCAGAAAATTCATAAATAATTTCCCAAAACATTCATGAATTCCCAAGATTATTTGTTTTGTCCAAACTTCCTTTTCAAACTATATAATGATATAAGTTTACTTCATCAAAATAATATGACAAACTGCCCAAATAACATATGTTGACCAGAAAATATAATCGATGCCATATATAAACCTTCCATCATGAGCCAATCATAAATAGACCCTCTTTAGAAACTTATTTTTATCCATTATTTAAAATTACATAAACAAGAGAAAAACAACATGAAATTAAAATGAAGTATGATTTGGGAAATATGGAAATAATGCCTAGAAAGTGTTAAATAATGTGGGGGTAATGACCAGTTTATGTAAAAATAAACATTTTATTTGCATATCATACTTTTATCCTTTTCCATATATGAACTCATTCTTTTTACTTTAGAAACTCAAACCTTGTATTAAATCTTATCATTGGAAGTTATTTGAATGGCCAACTAACAATGACTTCAACCAATATTATTTCCTTTCAATGCAAACCAATCTCTCAATATCGTGGCTATTCGAGAATGTTGCAAAGGTTAGCATTCGAACTTAGTATTGTAGTTATGGGGGTGCAGCTTGAATTTTTAATAATAAATGGAGTAAGTGTCGAGTTGAAGATTTTGATTTCCAAAACGAAATTACCATTATCTTTTTGAATGAGCTCGATTTATAATGAATTATACCATACAAAACAAGCTCATCAATACCATGAGTTGTTTGAATTTAAGGAAGAGAGGGTACATGTAATTATAAGGTTATTGGCTTTAGTGTTATATCCCAGAAAATTATCAAAGGGCACACAATATTAACAAAGAATAAGAGTAGGGTTGAGCACAAGATGCACATATCTTTTTAATAAACCCAAAATAAAAATCGAGCCATAACTCTAGCATATTTATGATCTCAAATCCGAGCTTGAGGCATGACGTGGTTGTAAAGAGCATCACCTCCATCAGAATTGCATGTCTAGATAAAAAATTAACACATATAACCAATATTTGAACCAAAGTAACATAGCAGGCTACCAATGTGATATTCTCATTCTTCTTTGAAATAAACACTTATAAATCCAGGTTCGAACCTGTGTAACAAACATAGAAAATATGAAATGGGTTCAAGTAATATCAATGTTGGTCATAAAAATATTTCAACGATGAATAGATTGTATCCAAATTCAAACCGAAGCCAAAACTTAACAATTATCCATTATGCAGACGTGGGTTGAACTCATAACTCAAACTCAACAAAACGAAGAATATTTTTCAATGTTTGTCGCATCAAAATATCAACAGTGGATAGACCGTATGAATTTAAATTCGAACTCAGGTCAAGACTTGACACACATTAGCTACAACATAAATGGGTTTGACCCATCATTCATTTTTCTTCCAGAACCCACTATTTTTCAAACAAATCTTTTAGAAAAAGAAAAAATGAAAGAGTGAATTTGGAAGGAATAATGCATGCAACAACAACGGGTAACAAAACCATTATTTCTTTTTCCCATAAAACCTCAAACAATATTTATAATTTCTATGTTCACGAGCGAAAAGTAGGGAAAAGAAACATACACACTCATTACCAATCAAATCCAAAGCCATTTCTACCTCATTAACACACAAAAACTTTGCAAAAGATGTTTCATAGACTGGTGATTACATACCTCATCCAAGAGCGCTTATATACCGATAATGGGGGTCGAGACAGTTGCAGAAACCAACAAGAGAAGGGTTTCTCGAAGCTGAGTTGAAGCTCTTCCTCAACAGACCAAAGCAAATGAAATGACCATTACCCCAAGCAACAAGAGGTAGTAAAACGTGGGCCTATGTAGTTAATTCCCACATACTTTCCATTCAATGCATGGCCGACCCATCACATTGATATTCCAACCTCATACCATATGCATATGCCAACTCAATGCATTGCATCAACATTATTCCATATCAACATTTAAACCTTGAAACAAATGAAATCATATAACCCTTGAAATTTATGCCATGCGCTATGTCAACCTTGAAACTCATACCATTTTCCAATTAAATGTTACCTCCAAGATATCACTTCAAGTTTGTACCCTATGATATCCATGTTTTCATGCAAATCCAAGTCCAATGGGTTAGGTCATATAACCATGACTTGTGTGCATAATATGACCATATCATATGCATTAAACAATGATTTTGTATATATGTCAAACCAACTCATATGTATATAGTTTGTAAAAACAAAATTTCACCTTGACATGTTTTGAATATATGTTGATTGCATTTTCCTTGGCCATATGAAAGTGGCATTATCCATATATATATCAAAACCAAAAATCAAACCATATAAACTTTTAAAAGTTTATATTTCTCAAATATTTAAACTTAATATGATTTGAATGTCATAGTATAGGAAATAAACTTTGATTTTCACTAGGAATATAATCTCATAGAAACACAACAAACCATTTTCTTTGCAAATCATGTTGTCATTATATTGAGGAGAGAACATAGTTGTGTTTACGACTTATCATTTGATCAAAGTTTGATGTTTTAGCAAACTGTTATGTTGGAATATTCACTAAAACTGAGAGGGGGGGTGAATCAGTGTTAGACACTTTTTACCATTTTTTATTACAACGTGTAAACATTAACTTATCAACAATTTATCACTTATAGTTGCATTCAATATATCATAAACATATAACCACATATACACATTACACAAGAATTTTACGTGGAAACCCAAATAGGAGAAAACAACATAATATTTTTTAATGTATCAAAAAATTGCATCCACTGGAAGCACCAACTTCCAAGATTCTCCAACACCCACTGAAAGGAGGCACAAACCCCCCAGTTTATAGGCTCCAACTCAAAATAATCTACAACCCGTTGCATTCTCCAGCTTCAACTGGAAGAAGG
Organism: Picea sitchensis; assembly: GCA_010110895.2. Classification (NCBI taxonomy): domain Eukaryota; kingdom Viridiplantae; phylum Streptophyta; class Pinopsida; order Pinales; family Pinaceae; genus Picea; species Picea sitchensis. Next base: position 91,422 of record SNQJ01S0023131.1, read on the forward strand.
CTCCAACCCCCTTTCCTTAGCCCTTCCTTCCACCCTTGAATATATATATATATATATATATAAGAGAATCAACCTGTCACTGTTACTGTGATTGATACAGATACATTGTCGTCATCATAAAAAATAGTTCCACCCCAATAACCAAAAAAATCTTGTGCTAAGATCTTCAAGAATATTCCTCAAATCATGTGCCAAAACCTTAATATATGCCTCAAATCATGTGCCAAAATATCCAATATATACCCCAAATCATGTGCCAAAATATCCAAGATAGGATTCAAATCATGTGTCAAAATATCCAAGATAGGCCTTAAATAATGTGCCAAAATCTCAAGATATGAGCCTCAAAAACATAAAAAAGGCATACCTTTAATCATGTGAAAACCCTAATGCACGAGATCTTCGATCATCAAACCTTCCTTAACTTCAGCATCAAGAGAAGAATGCCTTCGTCAAACCCTTCCTCAACCTCACGTGACTAGACCGGGAAACACGCAGAGCCTCGCATGATGAGTCTTGGACAACCTGCGGGGTCCTCACAAGAAACCCTATACTTGACATGTGGGGGTCAACTTACATAGGATTCCATGAAACCCTTCTCTCATCTTCAACTCCAATTACTCCCTTCTTCGTACAACTCTGCTACCACACTTGTGCTAAGAGATCACAAGCTTCCATAATCAAAATGAGAGGTTTTTAATGTGTATTTATACACTTCCAAGTACCTCCTTTACTTGACTTTAAGGCTGACCTATAACTTCTTGTTTGCAACAATTTTTTCCTTTACTTGACTTTAGGGTTGACCTATAACTTCTTGTTTGCAACACTTTTAGGGGAAAATTTTACATGATTATATTTATGAGGGCATACCTCCTCAACCGTGAGGAACCATGTTTCATGCCGCCCATTATAACATAAAAATATTAAAATTCCCCAAATTTCACAAAAATTTTCCTATTCCCTTATGCTTCAAACTCTTGATTTTTTTTTACTTTTAATTAAGTTTGTTTGTTATTTGTTTAGTTCCTTTTGGTTTCCTTTGATTTGGATGGTATGATTTGATGATCTTTCTCCTTTCATTGTAATGTTAATGCTACAAAAACATAATCTTTAATGAAATAAAATTTCATATATCTGATTAGGGTTTTGATTATGGAGTTGTCGCATCATGTGAATTCATTGTTTCGTAGCATTTCCTTGATATAAGTAATGATTGCGCATTTCTCTCCATGGTTCTTCAATGATTTTTCATATTCATTTGGACATCTCTAAGAATAACGTTCCATTAAATCTCACGCGAGCTAGGGTTTTCTAGCCACCCTGTGGACATGTCAGCATCGTCCCATAAGAGAATAGGCGCATCCATTGTCGCCAGAAAATCTAATTCATGGAGGCTTGCGCTCAGAAAAAGAAGGGATAACTCGACCTAATTTAGTTTGAGAAGTTCACCAAGAAAACTAGTATATTATGGTGCGACGACAGTGACCTAAATTGACCTATAAATATTTGACTATTTAAAGATGGTACGACAATCTTGCTATAACAATGACGGTTCCAAAAGGGTATTTTTGTGCGGAAGAATGTCCCAAAATATAATTAGAGGTGGGGGAAAAAGTAAAGCGGGTGAAAAGGGTGATGGTAGATGTTATTTCCCTTGCTAAAAATGTTGCCTCATACGTCCTGTAAGAATTTTAATAGCAACAACTACAAAACATTGTAGGAAATATGCGCACATTGATGGCGGATCGAATGAATATCATCCCATGGTAATTAGCTATATATTAATTATCTATTTTTATATTGTC